>BPVZ01000011.1:403707-427408 GCA_020521535.1 Rubroshorea leprosula
AAGCCTCCAACTCCTTATTTACCACCACCCAAGGCTCCTGCTCCTGCACCTCCAGTAAAGCCTCCAACTCCTTATTTACCACCCCCTAAGCCTCCAACTCCTCCAATTCCTCAACCTCCCGTGAAGCCTCCAACTCCTTATTTACCACCACCCAAGGCTCCTACTCCTACCCCCCCAAAGGCTCCAAACCCTGCGCCTCCAGTAAAGCCTCCAACTCCTTATTTACCGCCCCCTGAGGCTCCAACTCCTCAACCTCCAGTGAAGCCTCCAACTCCTTATTTACCACCACCAAAGGCTCCTACTCCTCCAGCACCAGGGCGTCCAATTACCAAAAAGGGTAAGATTGCTTTTCCCCTAACACATTAAGTGCCCATTTAGTCTAGCTAAACCTCTTCTAGAAGTACTGTCTGAGACCTTGAGTAGATCATTTCTAGAAGTTCTCTATCTTGTAGTTTTATAAAATATCAAAAGTCTACTTAGTTTAGTTTGAGTTTTCACAATAGAGAAGTGTTCTAGCAGATAGGTCCAACAGTAAACAATAAAAATCCATCAGAAGCTGCTTCCTTGATTCGTTGTGCTTACTTCCTTACATTTTGGTGGATGATTCTTGTCGGCAGATTGCGTCCCATTATGTGAACAGAGGTGCAAATTACATTCAAGGATCAGACTCTGCATGAGAGCCTGCACGACATGCTGTGACAGATGCAAGTGCGTTCCTCCAGGGACATATGGAAACAGGGAAAAGTGTGGGAAGTGCTACACTGAGATGAGAACTCGTGGCAACAAGCCCAAGTGCCCTTGAAGCCCTCAAAATTTCTTGTTTTGTGGATGTTGTTTGTACGTGTTGGGGTAAAGCATGTAATAAGTCTTAGAGAATGAGAAAATAAATGGTTTTCTCTCTACCTGTCTAGTTTTTATTAATGCTTCCTGAAGCCATCAATTTGGCATGTAATGTGTGAGCAGTACTTATATTATGTGCTCTTTTTGCGGATATTAATATATTTAGAAATTTACTATGCTCCTATTAGTTTGAATCTTCAGCATACAATATATGACAATAATTCTTAACATGTGTTGCCTAAGGCAACATTAGAATCTTTGATAGCAACAAAGCAAGATTCCATACCATTCCTTGTTATTGTCACCAGGCCAGCAAAGTCCATTGTTTGCAATTTTTTGAGCTCACGCCCTTGAAATCAGGACAGTGTTCTTCAGTTCGGAACCTGTGGCCATTGATATAAGCCACGGTAACACATTAAATTTGTCATGTTCTTCGGTTTCTTATTTTGTTTTCCTCAAACAAAGAATTTCACTTACTAGTAACAGTATTACAGTTCATTTCCTTGTGCTGCATGTCAAGGCTCATGTAGATACAAGTTATCCAAAAATATAAGAAATAATTCCTTGGTTCTGCCTTTTCTGGGAAAGCAGGCTGGGATTTTCTGCTCACTCCAATGAACAACTGCCTAAATATAAGATCACCTGAGCATGCATAAGCAAGGCATAAGAAGAAAATCAAGCTACTTTGAGAAAGCATGAAGAAAAAGGAGAATATCATGGCTCTGAACAAGGCCGTTGCAGTTTTCAGCATTTGGTTTGCTTGCTCAATGTTGTTAGCCATTTCTGCTTCAGCAGCAGATGCTCTTGTGCCTTGGTCAGGTCATGTTCCTTCCCCCGCCCCAGCCACCCGCCCAAGTCTTGAGACTCCTTTATCTGCACCTGCCCCTAAAACCTCTGCACCAAGTGCCATTGCATCTTTACAAAAAGTCATGACTGGACCAATTGGTGTTGCCCTTTCCTTCCTTGCCCTTAAAGAGGTGGCTGGAAATCTATCCCATTTCCTTCCAAGTGTTTTCCAGATGATGACTTTGAAGTGTTATTGTATTTCTGTTTTTAGTATTCAGTTCTGCAGTATTGCAGTATGGATGCTACCTACCATGTGTTTCTTTGTTATCAACTTGTCAGGTATGCAATTTTGTAATCCTACTTGAGTAAGTGGAATAAATCTTGAAATTCTTTAACTCTATTCCATTATTAGGATTCTGATCCGGAAAAATTTACCAACAAACATTCAGATTTTAAGTCTTCGATTAACTGCTCATGAAGTACCACGAGTAAAAAGAGAGAGACCTAGAGAATATCAAATATTCCATGTTGAACTAAATATACAATATTTTCTTTTCACTGACCACAAGCAAATCATTCTGATCCAAAATGTTCAAAGATTAGCCCTCTTTTTGTTTAAGTTTTCACTCACATTTCATTATCTGTGAAATTCCCCTTCAAAAAACATGCAAGATTAGCCAGATGAGACTTGAACCAGAATGTACCAGCCAGTTTCAAGTAGAATATAGGACACATCAAATAGTCCCCTTTTATGGGAAATAATAACTTGAGAATATACAGATTCTTTTAGATAAATAACTGCAACAATTGATTGCTATATACCAATCAAGCAGAGGAAAAATGATGAATCTGTCATCTACTTTACTGTTAACTGAGAAGCTATGGTTTTCCTTGTTAGTGTCGCCAGGCCGGCAGAAACCATTGTTTTAAATATTTAAAAGTTTAAAATATTCTCCCTTCATTAAACATTTGTCAAAAACAATTACAAGATCATTAGAGCAAGAAGTGATTTGTTTTAATGTCAAAGAATGAGATAATTATTAACATGTAGCCATTCGACCGGTTTAATCTGTTGATATAAATCACAGTAGCTGAATTACATTGAGACTGTCATGTTCTTTCATTTTCTTCGTAGTTTCCTTTACATTAATGATTATATTTGACATTTTGGCTTTAGATTTTGAACCTGTTTCCTTCTTGTTTCGGTTGTTTCTACTAGTTTTCTATGTTGTCTTATTCTTAGGCTGCATGTATCCTTTCTTTGTACCTGCTAATTGCTATGCCTGAATTAAAAGACTTGCTTATTCATCCAAAACAAAAAATGTTCACTTCTCACAAATTACAGTTCATTTCCCATTTAGTTTCCCAATGTTATATATTATGAATCAAATAGCTTTAATTTATCCATGAGGATAAGAAAACATTCTTGGTTCCTCCTTCTAACGCGTTTTCAACCAAAGCACGAGAGGATATTCTGCTTGAAGACCTACATACATATAAGGAGAGAACCAGAGCGCACATAACCAAGGCATAAGATGAAAATAGAGCTACTTTGAAAAGGCATTAAGAAAAAAAAAAAGGGAATCATGGCATTCAACAACAAGGCTGTTGCAATATTCGGTATGTAGTTTGCTTGCGCAATGTTGTTGGCCATTGCTGTAGCACCAGCAGATACTTCCGCACCTTCTCCAGCTGGCCCTTCCCCAGCTCCTACCCCAAGCACTCAAACTCCTTCACCACCTGCAGGGCACACACCTGCACCGCCCACTAGCTCAGCAAGTCCCCTTGCATCTTTCCCAGCAGTCATGAGTGGACTAATTGGTGTTGCTCTTTCTTTCTTTGTCCTTAAAGAGGTGGCTTGAGCTTTCCCATTTCCCTCCTGTGTGCCATCCAAATAATGTCTTTTAAAGTATCATTCTGCTCTTGTTTCTTGGCTCAAAAGAAATTTCTGTTCCTTTGTTTTAGGTTCTGCTGTACTGTAGTATCTGCGAATGCTCCTCACCATGGTTTTCTTTGTGTCATGTATATCATTTCATAATCCAACTTGATTCATGTATTGTTTTACATTTTAATAAATAAATTCAATTTTTGCATCATGTGCAATGCTTTAATCTTGCTACATAGCCAAAAAAATCAGACCAGAGGTGCTTAACCTTGATCTTCGGTTTTCAAGGGTAAATGTATATTTTAAAAATAGTTGGTCTAAATTTGTACTCTCATAAAATAAAAGTTGAGAGGTTTTTATAGTTTACTCATGTTTTTCGGTATAAACACTGATGAGCTGGAAGAAAGTTTTGTATGCAAGGCAAAGCGCAAACCTTTCATACATTCAACACTCATTATTATTTTTTAAAAATCAAAATCAAATTTGTACAAAAAAGCAGAAATGGAAAAGAAAAATCCTAAAAACCTGTTTGGTAGGAAGGAAAGGAGAAGAGGAAAAAAACTCTAAAGTGAGGGAGATTATTTTGTTCATTTAAATAAGAATAATGATAAATAGAATCAAAATTTAAAACTAAAATTTTAGACAAATAATATGGCATAACTCACTTATTTAAAGTATTAACAAATAAATCATATATTATTTAATAATTAACTTTTTTTATCTTATTACAACCTATAATATTATTTACATTAACACATTTAATGACATAACTTATATTATACCATTACTCCCAAAATTCCATCTCATGTATTAATACTCATTAAATAAAGATGTTGGCTCTCCTTCCTCTATTCCTACATTTCTCTCTCTTTTTTTCCTTTTTTTTTTTTAAATGTTAATTACATAACAAAAGGCAACCCTCTCTTATTTTTTATTTTATCCCATTTGCATGTTATGCGATTTGAACTCATGACCTCTTACTTCCACCAGAAAGAGATTATCATTGAGTTATTAAGTCATTGGCTATTCCTACATTTCTCTTAAACCAAAATAAGTTTTAAAGAAAAAAAAATTAAGAACCATTTAGGTGCCTCTGGAAGTTAAGTGACTAATTTGGCATCGAATATAGAAGTTGAGGGACCAATTTGGTACCGGTCATACCAACTTGTTTTGCAAAAATGCAGAGTCGACTCCTGAAACAATTTTTGTTGGAGAGTTTAGATTTTAGACCGTTTTAGATTGGCGGCGACAAGGGAAACACACAGCACGAAGCAATAGGAAGATGAGCGGCGATGGGATCTTGGGGATCAGGGATTCCAAACAAAGCAAAGCAGCCATAACCAGAAGAAGAAATTGGCTCAAGAGACGAGAAACATGGTTAGTGGTTCTTGGAGTGATCCTGCACGCAGTCTACATGCTCAGCATCTTCGACATCTACTTCAAGACCCCCATTGTTCACGGAATGGATCTCGTCACTCCCCGCTTCAGCGCCCCTGCGAAGCGTCTCGTGCTTCTCGTTGGTACGACTTTATGTTAGGAACTGTATGCAAGCAAGATGCTTTCTTGTTTGCTTCTGCCAATGGATTTTGCAACTGGTTTTTGGTCCCTTCTACCTGGTTAACTGGCGTTAAACTTGAAATGCTTTTCTTGTAGTTTGCATTTTCCGTTGTTTAAATGTCTGTAATTGGGAATTGGTTTTCTGGGACGGTTTCAATTGGGCTTACATCAATTAATTTAGCATTTTTCTTCATTTAATGAGGCCTAGTGTTGGTTAAAATGTTGGAGAGTATCCGGGGTTTGTTGAATTTTACGTTTCTTGGTTTAAAAATGGTAAACATTATGTTAATCTAACTTCTAAGCATTTGTTGTGCTCTTAACCTGGGGTATGCGGTTTCAACTTCATTTGTAGAAGTTTGAGTACAATTTGTCTTTTTCCTAATATCATGTAGCAACTCAGGGTTGTTAATTGTTGGTGAAACATATCATTGCAGCTGATGGTTTGCGTGCTGATAAGTTTTTCGAGCCAGATTCAGAGGGACATTTTAGGGCACCATTTTTAAGAAGTGTGATTAAAGGCCATGGTCGTTGGGGAGTATCTCATGCTCGACCTCCTACAGAATCAAGGCCTGGACATGTTGCTATAATTGCCGGTTTCTATGAGGACCCTAGTGCAGTTACAAAGGGTATTTCATTTCTACTCTTTTTTTATTAATCTTGATGGAAATATCAATCATTTATTTTTTGTGCTCCCTGTTTCATTCCCTTTTCAAGCCTTACAATGCCTATAAAGCATTTAGTTGCCTGCATCAGATTCTACCTACTAATGCTATTCTATTTGCTTTGCAGGATGGAAAGCTAATCCAGTTGAATTTGATTCAGTTTTTAATCGCAGCAGGCATACATTTGCTTTTGGTAGCCCAGATATTGTTCCAATATTTTGTGGTGCCTTACCACACAGCACTTGGAATTCCTATCCTCATGAATTTGAAGACTTTGCTACTGGTCTGCTCACAAGTCTTTAAAAGGCAGATCGCTTTTTAATTTTATGAAACCATTCTTCTGCGACTAAAGTTGAAAACTGATATAATTTACATCAAATTAACTTCTGTGACTTAATCTTCTATGTCATATCTTATTCAGCTAAATTAACTTCTGCATCTCAACCATATATTCACATCTAGTTAATATTGTTCTGGTTTTCATGTAGTTAAGTAGACTGCATTAGTGGTTCCAATATAATTTTCTTGGCTCTCATGGCTAGAAATGTAAAATGTGCAATATTGGCATATAATTTCAGCTTTCTTGATATCATTGTATGCTGAACTTCTGTAATACTTTGTCTTTCCTATTTATGCTTCAATTTTTCAGACTACAAAAATTTCAGGAATTCATGTTCTCAAAATTTGACCTATGCTTAACTCTTGTATTTTTTCAGTGTTAATGTTATTTGGTTTGGTTGTTAGAATGATTTGCTGAGATACTTGCTATTCATATTTGAGGTTCTGGACAACTGGTCTGTAAATAAGTTGCAACACATTGCCTGAGCTACATTTTTGAATATTGCAATATGATCATTGTCAGTCATCTGCATTGATATCTTTGTATTTCAACTCTGTAGTGAATTTATTTTCAATACTTTTGTCAATGCAGATGCATCCTTTTTGGATGAGTGGTCTTTAGATCAATTTCAAAGCCTTCTAAATAGGTCCAAAGAAGACCCAGAGTTGAAGAGATTACTTCAGCAGGATAATCTTGTTATATTTCTACATCTACTTGGTTGTGACTCCAATGGTCATGCACATCGGCCTTTTTCATCCATTTATCTCAACAATGTTAAGGTTGTTGATCATATTGCCAAAGAGGTTTATAATTTTGTTGAGGATTACTTCAAGGACAACCTTACAGCATATATTTTCACCGCAGATCATGGCATGAGTGACAAAGGTTTGAAAATTTTTTATGCTTCATCAAATCCCACTTGGGATTTTTTTTTTTTCTCAGCAAAAAGAAGTGCATATCATATGTTTCTACATGCATTACTTATAATTAATATGTTACTAAGTAGTTCTCTGATTAGATTAACGGATTCGCTGCTTGGTCCTTTATCAATCAATATAATTCTTTGCTTAGGAGGAAAACTTTCCCTGGTTGTGACCTTGGATGTTTTAGCACCTATATGGTTATCTCTGCTGTGTGGTGGAATCAATTACATATTTACATTTCTTACATTTGGTCATTCTTTCTTCTCTAGAAATTTTTTAAAAATTTGATTATTTATTTATTTATTTTTTTGTATTCAAATTACAGAAGCTGACATGATTATAACGTTATTGATAGGAAGTCATGGGGATGGGCATCCTTCAAATACTGACACCCCCCTAGTTGTTTGGGGAGCAGGTGTTAAATATCCCTTGCCACTCTCCAACAGCAGCCATCATGATTGTAGTTATCGTTTTGTCGATGAACATGCACATGACACGCCAACACCTAAAGCATGGGGCCTTGATGGCATTGAACGGGTGGATGTTAATCAAGCTGATATTTCACCTCTCATGGTTGTAATTGTTATTATTGATTGTTATTATTGTTACTTGTTTCACCTCAACCTATTTGTTCCTAGGAATAATATTTTTTCAAAGCATCGTAAAACTTCTTTTATCTGATATGCTCCTAAACGTTCTGGCAGTCAACCCTACTGGGTTTGCCTGGTCCTGTTAACTCAGTTGGAAATCTACCTCTTGGTTACATTAACATGAATGAGGTGAGTTCAAATAATTTTGATTGGTATTCTTTGTGTAATTGTAGATTGTTTGTGTTCTCTAAGATTCCATGATAAAGCTTTAGTTAATAAAATTGAAAGGTTCCATTCATAATGAAATAAAAGAAATAGATTTTGTCTTATTATTGGTGTAGAAGGCAGAGGAGTTCACTTCAAAATTTAAAATTGTGTAGTCTTTGGCTTGCTGATAATCAATCTGAATGGATGGATAACTGATTAAATTTCTTTTGTACTTCCAGGAAGATGAAGTTGAAGCTGTTCTGGCTAATACTAAACAAATTCTTAACCAGTTTCTTCGCAAATCACGTATCCTCTTCTTAAATCAATTTTACTTCTTTGCAGTTTGCAGTATGGCATTGCATTGAGAAGCTTTAGCTAATGCAAATTAACATAATTTTTATCTTATCAGGCAGTGTTGAAAGAGCAACATTTAATAATTTTTCTTGAAATTTGAACACAGGCATGTTGATTTGGAGTGATTTGTTCTGGTTTTTAATTATTATTCGAGACATTTGTTTTTCTTTGAAGTCATTTGCATTGTTGATCTGCTATTTTCCACTGGCTAAGTTTTGTTGGTTTTCTTGACAAACTTAGAAATAAAGCAGTCACATTCATTGTATTTCAAGCCTTTCAAGCCACTAGCTAAGTATTCCTCATTGCTGGATCATATTGAGGATTTAGTATCTACAAGACACTATAAAGCTGCAATGGAACTATCTGAAAATCTCAGAAGCTTGGCACTTGAGGGACTTCACTATTTTCAAACCTATGATTGGCTGATGCTGATGACTGTAATTACTCTTGGCTACATTGGTTGGATGGTCTTTCTTGTTCTTCACGTGCTGCAAGCTTATACTTCATTTCAAGGCAATGTATTCAGAAAGGAGCAAGCAGTCCATCAGAAATACTATATTGGAAAAGTATGTTTTTTTAAGCTTCTCTTATAATTATAGAAAGAGGGAAATGAGTTTAAAATAGAACAAGTTTGTCATTTGAAAATTTTTCCCTCTGCAAAACAATGTTCTTTTCTTCCAAGTGAAGTTACACCTTTAACATATTCTGTTTTTAATGGCAGATACACTTCTGTGGTTGTCTCTTTATGGGAATATGTTCTACTCTGTTGTTTGTGGAGCGGTCTCCTCCCCTTTACCATGCATATGTTGCAATGACAGTATTTTTGTGGACACGAATCCTTAATGAATATGCACTTATAAAAGCACTATGGAGACACTTAAGTGGGAGAAAATTCCATTATGCTGTTAAACTCTTCATTGCTGTAGTCATATCAGTGATCATTCTTGAATTTCTGGTGTGGGCATTATACTTGCTTTTTATCTCTGAACCTTAAATAATGAAAAAGCATTAGTGGGTAGCATTCTGAGTGATGTTTTTTGCTACCTTTTGCAGGTGAATAGCTTCACAGAAAGGAAGCTGTATACTTGGTGTTTTCTGACAGTTGGTGTCCTAGCTTCTGTTTATCTTTACAGTTTAATTCCTTGGAGATCTGGGATACCAGTTTTTGTTTGCTTTGCCTGTTGGTTTTTATCTATATTTACTTTGATGCCTGCAGAAATTCCTGACAATAATAAGTTGGTGTAAGTTACTTATCCTTGTTTCTCTTTTAAAAATTCATTCTTAGGGGCACTTATTCATTTCTAATAGTTCAGAAATAAGATGTCCTAAAACTGGAATATTATAGTCAGCAAAGTCAGGAATTTCTTTTGTAGTTCTTCTTATAAAAGTTCTATTCAAAGCAAAAAGAAGGAAAGTTCTTTGATAAATGCAAAGTAAAAAATTAGGGAAGATAAGAAACTCACAATTGAAAATTAAGAAAGAATAAAAAATTCTCCTCAAAGTCTCTTGTCACTGACACGAGTATTCTCAAGAGAAAAACTTTATAGTCCTACTGTTATTATCCTTGTGAACAAATAACAGTATTAGCTCTCTTTATGTGGTCATTTCTTTATGTGTTTAGTTATGACGTATGCATTGTGACAATCATGTCTGTAGAGTTGCAAGTGGAGCCATGATTATCATCTTTGGATTAACAGCAAGGTGGCTGGACCGGCATGCAGATGGAAACAAGTATTGGTCAAGTATCTCTAACCAAGGAATTAGAAAACTCCGGTTCCCCATGCTCTTTCACTTACAGGTACATGACTTGCGTTTATCAACTGCTAGAATGAGAATCTCTTTTCTTAGATAACAAATTGAAATTGGTTGTTTCTGCTGCATGACAATCAGGCACTTTTGGTTGGATTATCATCAATAATGGTGTTTTTATCTACATCTCATAGAACTGAGAAGCAAGAACTACATGCGTGGCACCAGCTGATAAACTGGTCTATTGCTGGTATATTTCATACTGCCTCTTTTCCCAAAATTTTTCAGGCTCTTCAAAAAGACTATAATTATATAAACTTTTATTTACACTAATTGTTTGTTTTTTCATAGGTTTCTCTATGGTCCTTCCACTCTTTTCAGATGATGGTCTCTTGTCTAGACTTAATTCTATATTTCTTGGTTTTGCACCAACATTCCTTCTCCTATCCATTGGGTATGTATCTTTCAAAGCTACTGCCTTTGAGGTACCAATTTGTAGCTTTGTGTACATGCACAACGGAATGCAATTTTATGATTGTCCACCTTCTTGTGAAATCTGTGCAGATATGAAGCTGTATTCTATGGTGCCCTTGCCCTTGTACTCATGGCATGGATATTATTTGAACACACACTTATGTATAAAGTGAGAAAATCTTCTGCTTCCATAAAGAATTCAGAGGAACTTTCAATTCTTGAAGACGGTTGTAGATCCTTGAAGTTATCTGATGTTAGGATTCCATTGACTTTTGTAAGTCACATATTTCCTATCCCTTTTTTATTATTCTCCCCATACAACTGCATTCTTCTCCATGTATTTATGATGTCTGTGATCTCTATTGCAGACACCAGACACATGGTGCCAGTAGCGAGTTTTTTTTTTTTCAGAGAAAATCAAGTATTTTTGTCAGTATATGCTTTTTTGATGACTTAGTTCCTCCATCTTTCCCAGATGGTCTTGTTTAACATTGCCTTCTTTGGGACTGGAAATTTTGCAAGTATTGCAAGTTTCGAGATTTCATCCGTTTACCGGTTTGTCACAGTTTTCAGTGTAAGCAGTCATTGAACTTCCAGCCATTTTCTGCTTTAGTCTTGGAAACAAACCTGAAATGACTTAACTTTAAATGCAGCCCTTTCTTATGGCAGCTCTCCTCATCTTCAAGTTATTCATACCATTCATGCTTGTCATGTAAGTATCTCATCTTATGCCCCGTGTTATTATATGGCTGCTTCTTTTGAGATTAAGAAAATTGAGGTTGTTGCTTCGCATAAAATGCAGATGTGCTTTCAGTGCAATAACCAAACTATTACAAGTTCCTCGGTTAGGATGCTATTTTCTTGTAATATTATTTTCAGATGTGATGACCATCCACTTCTTCTTCCTGGTAAGTAACTATTTCCTGTTTTCACAATTTTATCTCTGCTTTTCTTAGATGGAATTATGTCTTCATTAAATAAAATTATATTATAATGGTTCTTCATTTCTTCAATGTGCTTTAAATTCTGTTCGTAATTAGTTGCAGTAGACTAATTCCCATATTAACTCAGCAATTAAGATTTTAGAAAATTAATTATTGCCATAGCTATAATTTTTGCAATGGGTATATGGCTTTTTCTATATCGTTTAAATTTAATACATGCTTAGGTAAATGATGAGCAACTCGTGGTCTTA
This sequence comes from Rubroshorea leprosula, assembly GCA_020521535.1. NCBI lineage: Eukaryota > Viridiplantae > Streptophyta > Magnoliopsida > Malvales > Dipterocarpaceae > Rubroshorea > Rubroshorea leprosula. The sequence continues at coordinate 415,270 of BPVZ01000011.1, forward strand.
GTGATTGAGCTACTTTTCTGAGTAACAGGTGCGGAACACAGGAAGCTGGATGGAAATTGGTAACAGCATCAGCCATTTTGGGATAATGAGTGCCCAAGTTGTTTTTGTGCTGCTACTTTTTGCTCTCACAAATGTATACACCAAAGACATCCGAATTAAACCAGCTAGCCCATCCTCCAGAAAAGCAATGTGATCCACAAGAAACTAGGATTATAAGCATTGAGCTCGTCCTCAAAGTTCACTATAAGATGAGCATTTCAGAGTCTAGTACCGGCCGTGAATAATCTAGAGCAGTCTTCCACAACAGTTTCCAATTTTTACGATGCTTCCCTGAGCTTCTGAATACATGAGAAACTTGAACCTGGTAATCTTCCAAAATTTTACGATTCAGTCTTACATACTTACCTGGTTACATTCAAATAATTTTTTTCCTCTTTTTTTTTTTTTGGGCATTTATTGAGGGTGCTAATAGGATTTAGAGGAATGGTTGTAAGCTTATTGGCAAATTCTGCCTCCCTTTCTTGAGGCATTTAAACCATTATTTGCTGTAAAAGTAGATAGATCTTCATCCTTTGAAGGTTTCTGAAAGTTATAGAAATGGAATGGAATCTTGAAATTTATCATGCATCAAGCGATGACCTCCAAATAGCAGAAAGTAGGCGGCTGGGAAATGATGACTTGGGAAGAAAAATGAGTAGCTTACTGGGAAACACTGGAAAGCAAGGAACTCGTTTTCTCTTTCTTTTTCTTTCTTTTTTTATTCCCTTGTAAATTGAACTTTAATCAACTCAAATCATGGAATTTTTGAAAATTTCATTCAAAAGTTGAAAGTTTTCAAATTAAATCACCTCGCCTAGAAAGGAAAAGAAGGCAACTTGGAGCACCAAAAATTTGGCAACATCTTAGTTGTTAGGCTACGAGAATTGGAATTAGCTGTCAAATGCAAGGAAACAACCAGCTTTGTGGTGGGACCAACAAGCACATGCCCTGAAAATAGAATTCCTACCCAAGGTACATGCCATAAAAACAGCAGTCCTGCCCAAGGTATTCTCCCATGCAATCTTCCAAGTTCTAATTTTGTGTCTTTCTGGTAATTTTCCTTTTTTTTTTTTCTTTTCCTTTCTCATTAAAATTAATATTACTGGGTTGAGTATGGCTGAAAAGAGCTACTCATTCTACTCATTAAAGATTCTATAAAAATTTATGTATATCAAAATTTTCCCTTAATCATTTTCTATAACTAGTAATGTTGCTATGGTTATGACAACACAGACTCTTGTTAAGTCTACAAAATATATTATAAAATATTTAACATATAATTTAAAATATATCTGATTTTATTGATATCATTAATTTATGATTAATTAAAATATTTAAAAATATCAATATATAAATTAATTTTTAAATTATGAAATAATAAATATTAATTATTTTATAAACTATAATAGTTACAACTATTAACCCACACAACAATCAAACCAAACACATTTACAACATTTTTGGTTGTCCTTAACCTAAAAAACAAAAAGTTTGTGGCCCTCACGATGCCCATTAACCACTTCCCAACTAATTGGCCTTAATTCAAAAGCATGGATTTGATGTAAGATTTTCACTAGATCATGGCTGTAAAATTGACAAGTCCAGATCTCATCCTCACTTAGTTGGCCCCCAATTCATCCCGTGATTGGCGCTACGGCTGCCCCCAAGTAAAACCCCCCACTCTCTCACTCCCTCATCATCCCCACAGGCTCCCCTGGTAAAAGCCTTCCCTTTCTGCGTTTCTCCGCTTCTCTTCAACAAGCAGAAGGAAGTCATGGCAGCTGTTCCGCCGTCGTCACTACCGCACTCAGCAGTGGCCCTCATTGTCCTAACACTAGCATTCGCTGCGTTGGTTTGTGAATCTAAGCTGAGTGTGGACTACTACGCTAAATCTTGCCCCAGATTCAACGACATCATGCAACAGACCATCACCAACAAGCAGATCACAAGCTCCACCACCGCTGCTGGTACCCTCCGCCTTTTCTTCCATGACTGCTTCCTTGACGGCTGCGACGGCTCTGTCCTTCTCTCCTCCACTCCCTTCAACTCCGCCGAGCGAGATGCTGAGATCAACCTCTCCCTCCCTGGTGACGCCTTCGACGTTATCGTCCGAGCGAAGACCGCTCTTGAGCTTGAATGTCCCAACACCGTCTCCTGCGCCGACATCCTCGCGGTTGCTACCCGGGACCTTCTAATTATGCTCGGGGGACCTCATTATACCGTCTACCTAGGCCGCAAAGACAGCCGGATTTCAAAATCTTCCCTCGCCGAGAGCGATCTTCCTCGACCCACCTTGCCGATGTCCCGAATAATCGACATGTTCGCTAAGCGAGGCTTCACCATTCAAGAAATGGTGGCTCTGAGCGGCGCCCACACCGTGGGTTTGTCCCACTGCAAAGAGTTTAGCTTCAACCTTAAAAACGATACCCAATACAACCCGAGATTCGCACAGGCATTGCAGCAAGCCTGCGCCGGTTACCCCCAAAACCCAACATTGTCCGTCTTCAACGACATCATGACTCCGAGCAAGTTCGATAATTTATACTTCCAGAATCTTCCTAAGGGGTTAGGCGTCTTGGAGTCTGATCACGGCCTGTACAGTGATCCCAGGACGATTCCATTCGTGGAATTGTATGCAAAAGATCAGAATAAGTTTTTCCAGGACTTTGCCATAGCTATGCAGAAGCTTAGTTTCTATGGCATCAAGACTGGGAGGGGAGGAGAGATTAGGCGCAGGTGTGATGCTGTTAATTGAGCTCTCATTGTTAAATTTATGGCGATTTCATTCTATTCTTTCTGGATTTTGGAAATCTTGATAGTATGTATACCTGCTTTGTCTGTACCAACTCTTGATTTTATCAAGCTCAATTATACATGTAGTCATTTATCCTGTGTTCTGGGTTTCTATCTTTTTGTTCTTCATTGCATATGGTATCCTGATTTTCCTGTTATTCTTATGATGATGATTTTTCATTGCATTTGGTATCCTGACATGGTAAATGCATTTGTTCACTCTGTGACTTGAGGGTTCCAACCCTTTTGCCGTTCTTCAGCTACTGATTTACCTGATAATCTTGTTGAATGGTTGATGAAGAAGCTTGATTTTTTTTTTTTGGTGATTTTGCATACTGAAATTACGGGTTTTTCATGGGTGAATGTGTTTGTGGAGACACAAGATGATGATTTTGAATTGTATTGCATTAAACAATGCTGAAAGCAAGCAGAAAGATGCTCTTTTTTATATTTGGAATTGATTATGATGGTTTTGTTTAAGCCTTTTGAGTAACTATTTGTCTCATGTTTGTGTCTTTCTCAAGGAATAGTTTAGTTTAGTCCTCTCGTCTTTGAAATGGTAATAGATTAGCATAATTTTATGCTACAATAATGCTTCACCTGCACTAAATCAATTTCTCGACCTGGAAATAAGCACTTGACCACCTGCTAGTCATGTGGGTTGTTTACTTTGAAATGCATAACTGAGAATCTAGCTTTCTGTATAAATTTCATTACCATGATTGTTTAATTCAGGTTTACTCGCGTCTGTTTCATGTATGCGGTTGAATGCGCGGATGTTACATCTGTCTCATTCAAGTCCGATATCGTAGTCATTCGTTTACACATGTTTAGCATGGTGGTTAGGAGGCATGGACTTAAAATTTTTCTGAAAATTTTGTGAGGTATGATGTGACTTGTGTGTTTAGCTCTTTGAGCATAAGATAGCTATGCTCCATTCTGTTGTTGTGAGGACTGGAAGTTTGTATTGAGACTGCAATCAATGGATACATGACCATCACAGTGACCTGTCCACATTTCTTGAGAACTAGAGAGATTTATGACTACCAAGTACCTGTTGGTTCGTGTGAAAGGAATTCAGTTCTTCTTAAATAAGATTTTGAATTTAAATATTGTGAACGAAGAAATAGGTGTTGAAAGAACTTCTTTAATAGGGTCTGATGTGATTTGATTCTGGATTAGTTAGATTTAATGTAGTTATTGAATATCGGAAGTTAATAAAAAAAAAAAAAAAAAAGATCTATGACTTCGTGAGGACATAAATTGTGACAATAATAACACCCATATTATTTTAGGAAGGTAGCAACAACCACCTATAACTTTTTTTTTCTTGTAAAAAAAATTGCAGCAGTCAAAGACAAGGAAAGGCAGACACATGGCGATGGGCAAATGATAGTTGATTGATTATTCATTTCTAGGGCTAAGCCATGTGTCTAAAGAAGTTTAACTGGATCAATGGAATAATTAGTTTTGCCGTGTGTGTGAACTAGTTTCAGTATAACTTAATGGCTAAATAAAAAAAAAAAAGAAAAAACTGGCCCATGACTCCCTTTGTAATCTCAGCACATCCAATTCACTCCTTACATTTTTCTTTTCTGTATATTGAGTTTGAGCATAGGTTATACGATATGTTGGCATGCATAATGCAAGTTGAAAGTTGTGAATTGATACAAATAGTGTCTTTGAAAGCTATCAATCAACTTTTTTTTTAAAAAACAATTACATGGGTACATTGATGGAACACAATACAATTCCAAAACCGATCAGTTTGGAATTGCTTGGAATCCCATATATACCTTACAACTCACGCACACGGAGTCGATGTGGGACAACTGCCCCACAATCGGGGGTAAGCCCCCACTCAAGGGGATTTGTTTTTTTTTGAAACAATTACATGAGTACAGTGACAGAACACAACGCAATTCCAAAGCCGATTAGTTTGGAATTGTCTGGAGTCTCACATATACCTTACAACTCACACACATGGGGTCGATGTGGGACAACTGCCCTACAATCGAGAGCTATCAATCAACTTGAAGACTATGATGTAGGCATTTTCAGATGTGGCATCTACTTTTCTTTTATTTCTTTTATTAAGTTTTATCTAAATATAAAGTTATCTTATTCCATTTAGTTAGAAGGTTGAATGAGAATGGAAACTTAATTTCTATTTATGCACAATTAACAAGAAATTAAATAAAATAATATATGCCATTTGTTGATCACGATGATATAAAAATAATTTTTTTATAATTTTTAAATATTATTAAATAAATATTTATTTAATGTCATTGAATCTCAAATAAATTAAAAAGTAAATGATTTAAATAAAACATAAATTCTCTAAAATTCTCCGTAAATCATTTTTCTCATTGATGCTGTCATCAATGCCGTAGTTTTAAAAATCAAACCAAACTAATTGGTTAAATTGATTGGACCAATATCCAGTAATATAAACAGTTTAAATATATTTTTAAAACCATTCAAATGGTTAAATTATTTAAAACCGTTAAAACCATTTAAACCAATATAAATAGTAAACCATTTGAACATGAAATTTTATTTATCTCATAAATCTCAAAGATTTTAATCAAATCCATTGTATACAACAAAGATTCTTTTACTTGATACACAATTTTTTATTTACAATTTTATCCTTTATAATATACTTATTTTATTTTTAAAAATACTATTATATTAAAATTTTACAATATACTTATTTTATTTTTAAAAGCACTATTATATTAAATTAATTCTAATGAGGACTTGAACATGTGATCTCTTTAAAGAAATATCAGTCACCTACAATAGCAACTAATTGGCACCTCATGAAAACTTTTTGTATGATAATATATTTATAATATTTTAATCAACCTAACAGTTAAATCGGTTAAACCAATCAAATTAAGAACGAGAGTTCAAAACGGTTTGAACTCCAGTTCGGTATTAAATAAATTGATCGGTGCGGCATCACGCCTGACTCATACAGTCCTTCTCGTAGCGTTAATACTAAGCTCTCGTAGCGTTAATCCTAAGCGAAGCAGGGATAGAAGAAGGGGTACGGATACATTTCTCCTTTCCTCATCTCCTTCTCCCTCTGAGTTCTCACCACAAAATTCACTGATCTTTCCTTTGCTCTGTCTAGAGAAAAGATGGTAAACCAACCAAACAAGGGAGAAAGGAAGAGAAAATCAGGGATAAACGCGGGTAACTATGATCAACAGGTAAACAAATTAGTATACAATCTTTATTTTCAAGTTCTTAATTTAAGATTATTTTCATTTCCCTAATTTTTATATTTATGTTTCTTCATATTTGGATTCAGCTGGAAGAACTTGTGAGGCTACTGAATGGTCTTAAGGATACAAATGCAGAATTGGTAAAGGAGAAAGAGAAATTTAAATCTGAGAGAACTGCTTTGGAGCAGGAGATCGAGAGTCTTAAATCTAAGATTACTGCTCCGGAGCTTACTGTTTGGGAGCAGAAGATTGAGAAACTTAAATCTGAGGAAACTGCTCTGGAGCGGAGGATCGATGGAGTTAAATACAAGATTACTCGTGTGGAGCGGGGACTAAAGAAATTTATGGTAACATCTCTATCTTCACCTCTTTTTCTCTTCTATGGATATGAATAGTAGCAAAATGTGTTCTTTCTCTAGAATTTTTAAATGATTCTTCAAAATGATGAATGGAATGCTATCAGCTGCTTTATAATTTCTTAGACTGCATTTAGCATGGTTGTAGTTTTTGGTTTTTATAAATTTCGCAACTCTAAACATAAAACTGTTTACTTTTTCTTTTTGGGTAAAATGTGAATTTATTACCAAAATCACCAAAATTTATATAAAGCAGCTCTTTTGGTTAAGGCTGCTACTAATGTCAGTACAAAGAATGAAACAACTCCTAAACTACTGTATGTTCAAACCTTAGCTGTACATAAAATTTCTAATCCCCATTGAGCTGCAATTCTCCTTGACATGGGAGAAGACCTTTCCTTTACAGACCCTAGTACTCTGTCTCGGACATCCATTTGAATCATATCAATTATTGCAGAAGGAGATCTGTATAGCTGTCTATGTATCCTTCTGTTTCTTTCAATCCAGATATGATATATTGATGCACCCCAAGCTAATTTAAGAAGAGAGCTGTATAAAGCCTTATGTTTAATTCTCTTACACAACCAATCCAAAGCATCTTGCCAAACACAGTTTAATGTGATTTCCAGCATAGAAGAAATCTTTTCCCTAATATGAGTAGTGTAGGGACAGGAGAAGAGGAGATGCTTCCTAGTTTCACTTGCATTCCCACACAGCACACAAGTGTCATCAATGGAAGAAGACCAATTTTTCTGTCTAGACCTGGTAGAGAGTCTATCTAATATAGCCAGCCAAGCAATAAAACTATTTCTGGGAATAGAATTTGAGTACCAAATGAGTCTGAACCAGGGTGCCTTAGATCTTTTTTCTCTAAGGAAGTTCCAAGTAGCACCTGTTTGAAAAGAACCTGATGGAGAAGCCAACCAAACAACTTGATCCTCCACAGCCTGATTAGGATAGAATGTTCTACACAAAGCAATTTGAATCTGCAGCAGTTCAGGGGACCTAGCAGGAGGCCATTTCCAATAATCCCCATGGATTACATGAGACAGTTTTGCTTGAGAGGGAATGGTTGCATCCTGTATAATTTTCTGCCCATATACTTCAATAAGACGTCCCTTGGGATGCCAAGAATCAGACCAGAGAAAAATAGTGTCACCTTTACCTACTATATGCTTCACGAGAGGTCTAGCATATGTTCTAAGTTTTAGGATTTTTCTCCAACTACAAGTAGTGTCTACTGGAATTCCTACTGACCAGAAACTCTTTTCTTTTAACAAATATGTTTGCACCCATGCAACCCATATAGAGCCTGCCTTTGTGAAAAGCAGCCAAATAAATCGGAAAATGCAAGCCACATTCCAATTATGCAAAGGCTTCAAGCCTAATCCTCCTTCCATCTTGGTTGACATACTGTTGCCCAACTTACCTTGGCTCCTCTTGCATCAGCTGCTCTACCTTTCCAAAGAAAAGTGTTTCAAATTCCCTCCACTGATTTAATTAATCTTTTTGGCAGAATGAAAATAGAACACCAAAAGTTTATTATGCTTTGAAGAATAGATGAAATAAGCTGCAATCTCCCTGCAAATGACAGATATCTGGAAGTCCATGAACTGATTTTATCAGTTATTTTTGTGATGAGAGGTTTTAAAGCAGCATCTGTTAGTCTTCCAGTTATAAGTGGTACCCCAAGGTATCTAACAGGAAGGGTTCCCACCTTGAAGCCATACAAATCACCTAGCTCCCTTATTACATTAGGTTGCATTCCACCGTAAAAAATTTCTGACTTATGGTAGTTCACCTTTAAACCTGTGACCAAATAAAGAATCAACAGCACCTATTGCTCTTGCTGAACCATCTGTGAACACTAGTAAACCATCTGCAAAGCATAGATGAGTTAGTCCAACATTACTGCATTTGGGATGGAAAGGTAGCATTCCCTCCTTGGCAACTTTGTTGAGCATCCATGATAAAACCTCCATACAAATGACAAAAAGGTCAAAAAGGTATGGTGATAAAGGATCGCCCTGCCTTATCCCTTTCTTACCAGGAAAATAGCCTTCTAAATTTCCATTTAGAGCAATTGAGAACATAGGGGAGGTGATACAGGCCTTAATCTAATTGATAAAAGTGGGAGGAAAGGACAAAGCTTCTAAGGCTGTGAAAATAAATTTCCAGCTCACAGAGTCAGAAGCCTTCATTAAATCAATCTTCCATGCACACCTAGGCTTTATGTTAGGCTTGTTATAATTTTTTACCAACTCTTGTGCAAGCAGTATGTTCTCCACCATTAGCCTTCATTCAATAAAAGCACATTGGTTGGAGCTAATGAATAGAGGTAGACACTTTTTCAATCTATTAGCAATAATCTTCGTGATGCATTTGTAAATCAGATTGTAGCAGGATATAGACCTAAATTCAGTCATCTTAGATGGACAGGACACCTTAGGCACTAAAGAAATAATCATAGAATTCACCTCTTTAAGGAGCTTCCCTGTTGAGAAGAATTCTTGTACTGCTTTTGTAACCAAGTCTCCAACAATGCTCCAAGCACTTTTATAGAACTCAACAGTATACCCATCTGGTCCAGGGCTCTTGTTATTTGGGCTACTGAAAAGAACTAATTTGCATTCTTCTGCTGTAACTGGCTGAATTAGTGCTTCTCGAGTTGCTTCAGATAGTTGGAAGTCAAACAGAGCTTTCAACTGATCAAGATCCCCCCCAGTGCAATACGGATCCTCACTCCCTAGGAGAGCTTGGTAAAAACCAATAGCTTCATTTGCAATATCCTCATGCTCAGTAAGTATTTTATCATCTTCAGTATGCAATTCTTTTATCAGGTTCTTACTTTGTCGAACTTTCATTACTTTATGAAAGTAAGTAGTATTTTGGTCTCCAACCTGTAGCCAATGCACTTTAGATTTTTGTTTCAGAAAGGCTTCTTCAGCAAGTGATAGCTCTGCCACCCTCCTACCCTGTTCCTGTTCCCCCAAAACCAAATCTTCATGAGGATTAGCTAGCAAATCAATTTGGATAGCGTGTAATTTTGAAGTCTCCTGTTGAACGCTTCCTTGCAGATCCCTGTAACAATCCTTGTTAAGCTGTCATAGAGGGGCCTTAAGAGCCTTCAACTTTTTGCAAAGCTGAAACATGTAGCATCCTGAAACTGTGACAGATGACCAAACCTCCTGGACAATTTTTAGAATCTTTTCATTCTTTGTCCAAAAATTGAAAAATTTGAAAGGTTTTCTGGTATTTTGGGCTGCCACTTCCATTATAGTTACCGACCGACCCAGCACAATGGTCTGAGATATCAGGGGGTAGAAACTCTGCTCTTGTTCTTGGAAAGGTGCTAAACTAAGTGCTGTTGACTAACAACCTGTCAAGCTTTTTAACAATGAGTCCTTCTATTCTCTTGTTTGACCATGTAAATTTAGGTCCAAAAGCAGGAATATCAGAAAGTTCAGCATCATTCAACTTGTCATTAAAGAACTCAGAGTCCTTGGAGAACTGCATGTTTTGGATGCAATCAGACCTCTCCTGCAGATATCTAACTTCATTAAAGTCACCTCTCAGAATCCAAGGCACTTCAGGCAGCACCCTGCTTAGAGCAACTAATTCATCCCATAGTTGTCTCCTCTGATCAGGAGAATTATCAGCATACACAAAACTAGCAAACAATTACCTCTTAGTAATAGTGTCAACCACATGACAGTGTATAGCTTAATGATTAGAACTAGATATCCTTATAGTTATATGACACCGTTTACTTTTATGTGTTTGTGCAGCATGTTATAATCATTACTAGAAATATAAGAACAAAAATAGTTTTGATACTATTAAACAAGTTTGCATTTTTTGTTATCCATGTTAAATCTTGTCTTAAACAAATTGTTAATTTTTTATTTTTAGTTTTGGTTTTTAGTAGTTGCAAAATTTATGAAAATCAAAATTAAAGACCAAAAACCACAATTATATTAAAGGGAGCCTTAATTACTAGGTAGACCTTGTTGTGGGAAGAAAAGAGAGAGTGGAAAAGCTAGGATTACCTTATGTTTTGCATGATTACTGTACCTGTTGATGTGGGTGTAAATAAATTATCGACGATTCTTGAAGCTCTGCATCTCATTTTCTCTGTTTTCTTTTTCTAACATAGCAGGGGAATATGTCAATGGACATTAGCTAACTGCCTTCTTTTATGGAGTGTGCTAATTCTTATTTGACGCGCATCTTTCATTGTTTATATATGGATATAAATTACCTACAATGTTTATGGCATTGCAGGATTTTATGTTTGTGATTGATGATTTATCTGATGCGAAACTTCTTGATGAGAAATGATAATTCTTATCTGGTGCATGACTTTTATTTTTTCCTTTTTGTCTTTTTTGGTGTAGCACTAGTGTGCTTCTTGAATGCAACTTTGATAGTTGATCTTTTTCTTGTGGTACTGCAAATTTTCCCCATTTAGTAGTGTTTTTTAGAATAAAGAGCGTGTTATTGTGTTACTGTCTGTTGTCAATTTCTCCTTGTTAATGGGGTTAAGCTTGGTAACATTGAAGGTTTATGACAATTGTGATATGTAGCTATTTGATTGTTAATCTCTAATTCTCGATCACTAATTCCTTCTCCATATTGTTTCAGACTGATGCTCTTCCTCTCCCACCTCCCAAAAGACCTGCAAAATACAAGCTAATTACTCAGGGTACAGGAAATTTACAAACTGAAGTATTAGAGCCTAACAAGGAGCAAATTCCGGTTGAGTTGGAGAAGGTAAGGGCTACCAACAAAGAATTGAAAAGGGAGAATGCAAGGCTCAATTCTGTCTCTTTCATTCCTTCTGCTTTATCCTTATTTTCTTCCTTTTAACTTTTTCTGAGTAGCAACTCTTTTCCTCTGACTTTACCAGAAGATGAAGGAGGCTTGTGCTGCCGTTGGCGCCTACTTTGTCGCCTACCTTGAAGAGCAGAAAGCCAGTCTCGGAGCACAAAGGGAGTCTAGAGCTGTGAATGCCGAAGAGGAGGAAAGTGCCGACCAAGCCAAGGAAACTGCAGATGACGATTACTAGGAAGCGGCTGTGGCTGGTCCTGCACAGAACCGATCAAATAATATTTGATTTGCCCGTTGTTTTATAATATAAAAGTTTGAAAATTTTAAAACTTGAGTTAGTTGTTTTGTAAATTAAGGTTTTTATGTCAACATTTTGACTGCTTTTCTGGGTTTCACTGGTAAAGTACATATTTTGAGTGCTTATTACGTGCAATTCAATTTGTATAACATATTTTATATTTTATACTTTTTCTCATGTTAGTGTATTTTTTTTTTTTAATTGTTTTTCATAAAAAACCTTTAAGTTTTGAAGGTAAACACGTGGGGATGAGGGTTCAATATGCGCCTGCATACGAGAGGATTTTTATCCCTTTCTGCCCTTATCATATCATCCATGTCAACAATTTGTGAAAACCTCCACTACTCCGCAATTGATACAAGATTCACCCTCAAACTGCCACTAATCTTCTATTTTTCCTCATTCCTTCACCTTAAAACCGTACATTCTAAATAAAATGTCTTTAATAACTTAATAAATGACCACTCAAATCACATAGAACTTTTCTTTTACTATAAAGATTTGATAATTTAGTTACAAACCATTTCAATAGGCTGCATCCACCACCCTTGAATGGTGATTGCCAAGCACTTGTGGACCTATGG
>BPVZ01000011.1:448397-461324 GCA_020521535.1 Rubroshorea leprosula
AAAATATTTAAATTTATCAAATTTAATAATTAAATTAATAAATATTTTAAAAAAATATCAATTATTTTTTATTATTAAGAAAAATAAGGTGGACCGCACACGATCCGACCTAGTACATAATGCCAAAGCCTAAATCGTATCCCTAATACCACGCCGAAACAGCCTGAGCCCATAGAAATCCCACATGGGTCTGGTAAGCAGAAAGGTCAAGCCCATCACGTTTCGAACGCACCACTCGTGTCATTATGCGAAGGTACATGGGTTATATTTAGTTTATATATATATATAGATTAGTATTTATCTGTTTTATTTTTAAAAAGTTAAAAAAAAAATTATTATTTTAATATATAATTTAAAAATAAAGTAATTTAATTTTTTTTAATAAAAATTTATTAAAACGACGTAATTTAGGATGATTTTTCTCATAATTTTTAAAAAGTAAAGTTGATAGATACTTTTTTCATATATATATATAGAAAAGTAAAATTTGAATTCCACGTCTGTTAAGTTTAGTATAAAATTTTTTTTATAATGTGAAGTTTAGTATAAGAAATTTTTTATAATGTGAAGATATATAGGGTGGTGGTGACCACGAGGACTTTCTCGAGTTATATTTCGTTTAATTATTAAAAATTAATAAGTATTTATAATTGTTAGTTAATATGAGTGATAGTTAATAAAAATAGTTAATATTTACTTATTTAAGTTTTATTTGTTTGTATTGTATTATAATTATAGGTTTTTTTTATTAATGACTTTTTTATCCAAGTGAAAAAAATTTAATTCTTTGTAAATAAAATCTGATATATAGGGTGGTGACCATGAGGACTTTCTCGAGTTATATTTCGTTTAATTATTAAAAATTAATAAATACTTATAATTGTTAGTTAATATGAGTGATAGTTAATAAAAATAGTTAATATTTACTTATTTAAGTTTTATTTGTTTGTATTGTATTATAATTATAAGTTTTTTTATTAATGACTTTTTTATCCAAGTGAAAAAAATTTAATTCTTTGTAAATAAAATCTGATATAATCTAACTCTAAATTAACTAAAATTTAATATAATTTTTAGATATTAATATATTAATAAAAAAACAAAAAAAATTAAAAAAATTAAAAGTTAAAAATTAAAATTTTATATTTTAAATAAAATATTAAATGAAAAAATTATTAAAAAAAAAACATCGAACAAATAAAGCCTTAATAGTTTAAAATTAGCTTATAAGTCTTTTTTAAATACTTAAATGATATTTCCAAACAAGTAATCAATCAAACCAAACTGACCCATAAATCCCATTTGGTAGACATATCTTCTTTGAGATTCTAAATCCGATAACACATCCTATTGCTTTCCTCCCATAATCAACGCCACCGTCTTCCGCATGTTATTGTTGTTCCCCGAGTAAATCTCTAAATCCCTAATCCCTTGCCGAAACATTAGGGATCGAAGAACACGATACCAAATTGATTTTGTATGGAAATAGCAACCAACATTATTAACAAAGGAAAGAACTATTTCTGAGAATGTAATTGTAAATTAAAACACCAATTTTCCAACCAAACAAACAAAAGGGGAAGGGTCGTGTTGGGTGGTGTTATAAAGATAATATTTTAGTATTATTTTTTTATATTATTTTTATATATCATTAAATGAGTGAATGTATTAAATATTACAAGTCTCGTATGAATTAAAAAAGTTAATTATTTAAATAATACATTAGGTTGCAAAAAAAATGATATGAAAAGGTTATTTTAAAATTATTTGTTGAGTGGTATTATAGAGACAATTTTTTTATATATATTTTTATATAATTTTTATATGTTATTAAATAAGTGAACATATTTAATATCACGGATTTTATAAAAATAAAAAAAATTAATTATTTAAATAATATCTCAAATTATATTAAAATGTAATACTAAAAATTTATCTCAAAATCATTTTTTGAATGCTAATTAGTGTCAAAGAAATGTCAATAATTTAAATAATTTAATAATAATTTTTTTAATTAAAAATAAATGAAATTTAAATTTAAATCATATAATATATAAATAAAATAAATTAAAAATTAAAAAATTATTTTTTATTATATAATTTAAAATTTAAAAATTAGTGCAAGGTAAACTTTCATGAAAAAAACCAATGCTAAAATAGTCTGCTATTCTCTGCCGCGTTGTACTTGAATCATAAATAGAGTAAGTTTGAAACCTGACACAAGTATCATGTGTTTCACCTAATGCAGTGCGGTGGTGATACGAAATTTTCACATCAATATCCTTCCGTGCCACAATTTGGCTTGTAAGTTGGGAAAGCTTTTGGTGCAAGTAAATGTAAACAAATTGATCAAAACATTCCAAATTTAGTATCAAAAATTGACATTCAACAAAGAACAACCAGGCCTGAAAGTGAAACATCATAATTATTTTAAAGATTTTTATTATTTTTTTTAATTTCTTTTACAGTTTGGCGCCCGACGAACACGCTCATTAATGATTAACATTGTACAATTTTTTAATACATTAAAAATTAACTATTTAACATCCTAAAAAAATCTCCTTTCTCCCAAAATTACACACTGTTAAAAAAAAAAATCTCTTGTACTAACTTTAAATTAAAAGTTGTTAGATTAATAAATAACAACTTAACTCTTAATTTTTTTTAAAATTTTATAAATAAAATCTTTCATAGTATTTTTTTTATTCATAAAATTTAACTTTAAAATTTTATTTATTTTTTTATTTACAAAATTTAAATTTAAGGAAGTAAATTCTTTTCCTTCGACCAATGGGTTTGTTGGTACAACACAGCTCTTTTTGGTTAAGATTGTGTAGTCTCTTACAAATCCTGGATATTTTCAATATATGGGTGGACGGGTCGGATAACCCGAGAACTTGTTTTACCCGAACTGATGAGAGGTCGCATGGGCATGTAGCAATAGCAAGCTTGTATGGGTTGTTCACTTGTTTGCACCGGAAATCATTTGGGCTCACCCAGATTTGCAGGAGCCCAGAGGGGAAATTGCATCTTCCTCCAGGCTCCAGTTGCCTTGCATCAAAAAAATCCATAAGCGTAATTTCTCAGGCTCAGGCCCTCTAGTGGCTGGGTTGCCTAGTGGTGGACTCATTACGCTCTGAGCCCATACAAAAGACAGTAAGCCCATCTAAGTGGCCCACTACTTCAATCACAATTGGACTCAGTGTACCGGGTCGGTTTCATTCACGCCCGACTTCTAAGGAAGATTCCTAGAAACCAAACAGAAAAGTCAAAACTCACTGTAGCGACAATGACAAACGCAATATATAATAAGTTAATAACTCCCAACAATAATACATTAATCACAGAATCCAAAGTCAAGATCTATTTCGAAGTTCAGCCGAGGAAATGGGGCTGTTCACGCTCACCGCCGCAGGCGGTGGCTTCATCCTGATCGGCGGTTCTGAATTTCTCGGCTCGTTGAATTTGACCCAGAATTCTGACCCCTCTTCACCTCCCAACCAGACAATCAAAACAGACCCAGTAACCTCTTCGTTGTCTTTCGTCTTCATCTCGATCTTTTCCTGTCTGGTCTTCTTCGACTCTCTGGTTTCGATCTCTGACGCTTTCAGTTCGAAGGACGGGGTCGGGTCGACTTTGCAGTTACAAGTACTGGCTATTTCTATGCTTTTCTTTCTTTATTCCCTCTTGGGTCTGTTCGGCGATTTCAAGAATTCGTTTTCTTTGCATTCGTCGATTCTGGATTTGGTTCTGCTTTTTGCATTTGTGGAAGAATTCTTGTTGTTTTACTTGCAAAGGAAGGACCCCAGTGGGATTGAGAATCGGTATTTTGATCTGTTGCTTGTGCCCATTTTGATTTGTGTGGTTTCTACAGTGCTTGAGTTGAGATCAAAGAAATCGAATTTCCCAAGATTGATTCGTGGGGTTGGGTTAATTTTGCATGGGACATGGTTTGTCCAAATGGGTTTATCTTTCTACACTAGTATGATGGCTTATGGATGCTCTTTGCATGAGAAAAGTAGAGCGAATTATACTGTGAAGTGTAAGGGACACTCTGAATATCACAGAGGAAGAGCAATTGCTACTCTGCAGTTTAACTGCCATCTTGCGTTGCTTGTGGTTTTTGTTGTTAGTTTGTATTCAATTATGGTTAAAAGGAATGGTCTTCGCCAGGATTTCACGCAGTATAGGCCTTTAGGTGAAGAAATGCGGCAGATGGAGAATGTGGAGCATTTCACTTTGGAATCTGATGAAGATCTTGATAATGGAATTAAAGAAGAAGAGGATTTGGAAAAAGAGAAGGCGACTGACGTGGCACTGAATGTCAATGGCCATGCTTCTTATTAGTGAGGTAAAATCTAGTTGCTTCTTTTGAAGTGATTTTTTAGGTACTACAGTTAACTTACAATGCCGTTAGAGGAACTGCTGATTGCCTTTGTATAAATGAAAAATGAGCTGTAGATTTGCATCTACTTCTATGAGATTCATTTATCTCATGAGGTTAAATATAAAGAGATATGGAGACTTTTTGTTGTTGTTCTATCTGATATTTCTGAATGGATTTTGTTGTTCCAGTTTAGTGGTGGCATCCATTGTTTTCTGGTTATCAAAGTGTTTTATGCAATTAGAGTTCATTTTGTTTGAAAAATAGTTGAACCTTTTCTGATTGTATAACTCAATTCATTAATAATTTGTTAGGATAGTTGGTAGTTTACATGGGCATTTTTACTTGGATGAATTTGCCTAGTGTGCCAACTCAACAATGTGCTAAGAATAATAGCAAAATGTACCAATTCTAATTTTCTAGCTGAGAAACAAATGAAAATCTCCAAAATGTCTTACATCCAACGTGGTCATATGGTAAATCTAGCTGCTGTATGCAGCAGCAGTTGGGCACGCTTTTCATTTCCATTATACTCCTGCATTTCTCCAATTTTTTTTATTTTTTTTTATTTATTCTTGTTGGATATCATTTATTTATCTGCTTTTACACGTTATATGTGTCTTGTATTCCTCTCGAAAGCAGCTCTTTCTTTCCAAGTTTAATACCAAGGAAAGGTTAGTTAATGACTTGCAGACAAGTCATTTGTTTGCATTTCTGAAGAATATTGTAGGCTTAAAAAGTTCAGTGTCATATTTAGGAGTGGGTATTAAACTCTTTATTTTGCGTGCTTCTGTTAATTGCTCTTCAGTAATTTGTGTGAAATGTAATGCTGGTTCTCTCCATGGCTTCATTAATTCTTATTATTCCTCATGCTGTTACAAAGTCATAAATTACAAAGCATTCATGCTTTTCAAAATGATTATTTGCTTTCAGAGAATATATATGATTTTATCAAATGGGAAACCATAGGTAATGACCTTGAATCATTTCAATGTTCTTAAAACTGGAACTTCTGGCACGAGAGGTATTGTTCTGTTGCTGGTGAATCTATGCTAAATTTCAGGGAGCTTTTAGGTGCCTGACATCATTGTTATTTCTGGTTTTAGCCGTTTAGATGGTATTTACCCTGCTACCTAGGAAAGAACAGTCACATTTTATCTTAGGTGGTTGCTACTGTTAAGCTATAGCACCTACCTGAAATGTGGATGTCCTAAACACTCCTGAAACGGTTGGAACTAGGCTTCTGTATAACAAAATAAAGAAGCCAAAAAGTTTAGGATAATGGTTAATGTAGGATGGTTTACTGATATCAAAAATCCTTTAGGTCTTTTCAGAGTAATGTTCAGCGAAAGTGTGATCAACCGGCCATACATCTCTGTCTGAGGGGCATTCTATGCTGTTGCATGGGATGAAAATTTTTTTTTTTTTTAATTAGGTTCACGTATGAATTTGTTTCAGAAATGGAAAGTTGGGAACTGATTCTGTTTATCTTACCAAATCTGAGCTAATGAGGTATCCAACAAATTCATGGCATCCTGCTCTTCTCTTTCCCTTGTTCTCCTTTTTCCTTTTTTTTTTTTTTTTTTTACTAATCTCTTTGTTATCCCAAAAAATCTCCTTGACACGTGGCAGATGAAATGACGTGCCACTTGCTTTGCTCAAAACAAGAAAGATTTCTCCGACGACCCTCTATTCTTTCCAAGCGTAGAACTCAGCTTGTGAGTTGATGGAAGAACGTCATAATTGCGCTTTAAAGATCAAACGATTGGCAGAAACAAGAGATGAACTTCCTGCACTAAATAGGTTATACAGCAAAATGCCCTGGGTATGATTCCAGGGACTCCTCAAAGCTAATGTAATTAAGAAAAGTTAAGACTGCAAAGAAAATAAATGATCGCTAAACTACTGAAAATCTAAATGAATTTTAAATACGCAAACTGAATTGAAACAGAGCTTTAAAAGGAAATTTAATGGCAGCAAAAGTAAATTAAGTTAAAGTAAATAAAGCCCGAAGCATGAAAAATCTACTGGCAGCATGAAATGTAAATTAACAGAAATGGAATTGAATATGAAATTAAATGTCGACATCATTTGATTAAATTAAAAGAAATCTGGAAAACGAATATAAAGGAAAGGCAGCAATTCGATTACAAAGAAATATAACTGAAGGCAATGAAACTCACCATTACAAATTCGACAAAAGAAGAATCGAATTGCTAAAGTAATCTAGGTTGAAGCGTAGAGCTAAAATTAAATTAAAGGGCTTGAAACTAAAATGAATTTGAGTATAAAGAGAAATTGTGCTGAGTTTGTTGTGTGAGATGTCGATCCTTTGCTTGATCTTATCATTATGTATTTATAGCACCTTGGCAGCACGGTGGAGATCTGCGGCAGTATCCTGAAAGACCAACGGCAGCGTAATATCTACAACAAATTGATTAATTTGTTGGTACTGCGATTCTTCTCCTGAAAGCTCGCAACAAAAGAACGGTTTTGCTGCCATTGTGGAAATAACCACTCAATCTCATCTGAAGAAATCCACATCAACTTTCAACTAATAAAATATCTGCCATCATGGGTGACACATGGCAGTACTCCATTTGTTGTAAAATTAGGTATAAACACTTTTGATATTCGATAACCGCATTAAGTTCTGATTAATTCAGAATCGAATAATGTCGAATCTCATTTGGGGAAGCTCTCAGTGTTTATTTCTCTGTTTATAAGACTCGAACTCGAGATCTTACTTAAAGAAAATCGAGTTTCTTTCACTCGTATCAATAAGTTATTGTTCTCCTTTTTCCCTTTTCCCAAAGCAGAAATTGCCAGTGCCATTTGGTTTTCTCTTCATAAAAATCTCCGAGGCTCTCACAAGGGCGATAAGGGGAACGACATCCTTATGCTCGGAAACCATACACGGCATGTCGTTTTCTTGAGGTGTACATGGATCAAAAAGATGCTAAGAACAATTTCGGTGATCATTTGGAATTTGCCCTCGAATCTTACTAAGAAGTTATAGCCAACTTGGATTTTCGATGCCATAACAGGTCCGCAGCTTACTAAGCTTCGACGTGGGGCACTGGATGGATGTAATCAATTGCACCGAACCTCTTCGTTCTCACCATTTCATCTTCCTAGCAAATCTCAGGTGGACCAAGACTTATCTCCCCTATGCATATTTCGCATTCCCTCCAGCCAGGCACCGAAAGGGGGATTAGGGAAGGGTTACTTTCCCTTTTTCTTTTAATATTTTTTTAGCTAGCATTATTATTATTATTTATTTTAAAAGAATAATTTAATAATTAAAAATTTAAAATTTCAAGTTGTAATCTTGAGTTAAAAAATGATTTAAAGAAAAGGAAGAACTATACTTTCTTATATAGTCTATTATTATCAAATGTATTAAAAAAATCATTATTATTTTTTATGCTTTTTTAATAAAAAAACTTAAAAACTTAAAATTATTCAAAAAAAGGTTAAATTTAAACTATTAAACCGATTTAATTTACTTAATGATTCTAATTTTATAATTTTATAATTTAGTACATTTTAAATTATAAAATATAAAATTTTAAAATTATGTGCATATAATAAAAAATAAAAAAAAATCTCAATTGAATTGAATTAAGAGAAGATTTTTAATATTAAGAGTGATTTTTTTTTTTTTTGGACATTAAAAGTGGATTTGATCTTCACACCTCAAATTAATATGAGAAAACCTTTATAATGAGTTAATAGCCACTGTTTACAAGATCTTTTTCATAAAAAATTCTCTATTTACTAATTCATATTGTAATAGATCGTCCATGTTTTTCCCTTGCATTATTGTAATAGGGGTGGCCACTACCTTAAACTCGATGACTTTGGCTTGGTAAAATTTAAGAGTAGCAGCGTGGCAAACTACAAAATGACTGAGTTGATTCAATTCTGATCGTCTTCTACCATTAATTCCGTAAGGCAAAAACTCTGCAAAATTCCGCCACTAATTGCGGAAATGTTGTTACATTTAGGAATTCTACGTCAACTTGCCCCCCTTTTTTTGGCTTGGTACAGTAAACTTAATCGTCCGTACGCACTTAGGTCTATTATTCCTTTCAGAATGTTCAAACTTAAACGACCGACTTCCAATCCCTGGTCTTGTTTAAAACATCACCCATGCGGATGGAATGTTCTACGTATTCTGAATTTTATAATATAATAATGTGATTTAAATAAATGAATATATTAATTAGATTTATAATTTATTTATACATAAGTTTTATATATTATATTTATATAAGATATTGATCATTTATACTTTTTTTGATAATTAAAATTTATTTATTTATTATCATATTTATTAAAAATGATTATTTTTTATATAAAAAATCCTGATAAATTTCGATAATTGAAAATAAAAAATAAATTATTAAAATTTTATGTAAACCTAGTGTATAGGATTTTTATATACATGAATTAATCCCTCCTCTATTAATTAATAGAGAAAAATATTTATCAATTATGTAAATAATTAGCTAAAAATATTTTAAAACTATATTATTTTAATAAATTTACATTAAGAAAATGAGAAATCATAATTTTGCAAGCAAAGTTGGGACTATTTAATTTTTTTTATGGTACTTTATTAAAAATGAAGTAATTTTGAATGTTTTTCTAACTTTCTTTTTCTTGTAAATCCAGCTAATAAACTCCAATTAATACATAGCTTTTTAAATTTTTTTATATTATCCCCTTATTTATTTTAAAATTTAAATATTATTAGTAGATTTTTAATTTAGTACAATAATATTATAGTAATTATAACATGACATTAAATTGATACGATGTATAAATAAATATAATATCATATATAAACTTTTAAATAAAAATAACAAATTAATTATATGACATATCATATTTTAAAATTATAATATCGCCTACTAATATATATATATATATATATAAATAAGTATATGACTTTTGAATTTAGTATTGCATACGCTAGACACCGGCCATCAGTTTCGTTATACAGACCCAGTTTTTTCAAGTCTTCAATGGCTTCCTTAATTAGGAAAGACTGCAACTAAAGTCAAGGACATTCGCAAGGATTGACTCAACCGTGCCCGTCCAACACTTTCAAAGAAATTATTAATTGTTATTAGTATTTTCTTTCCTCTATAAATTAATAGCTAGCAAAATCTGAAATCACACAACCAAAGCAAAAACATCTCCACATTCAAGCCAATTTATCATGGCTGCCGGAGCTCGTTCACTTTTCTCCTTCTTCTTCCTCCCCCTCCTCCTCTTGCTGTCTCCAGCAGTTTTTGCGGATGACCACTCGAAACACAAAAATTCATCATCACCATTTGATTTCCTCAAGCATCTTCAAGGTTGTCACAAGGGTGACAAAATCAAGGGCATCAATGATCTCAAAAAGTACCTAGAACATTTCGGTTACTTGAGCTACAACTATTCCCATGCCAACGACGACGATTTTGACGATATCCTGGAGTCTGCCCTCAAAACCTACCAGATCAATTACCATATCAAGGCCACCGGAGTTCTAGATGCTGCAACAGTGTCGAAGATGGGGATGCCTCGATGTGGGGTGGCGGATATCATCAACGGAACCAGTAGGATGCGGGCCGCCAAGAAGAGGCATCATCACGGCCCTGGCTCTAGCCCTTTTCACACCGTCTCACACTATTCCTTCTTCCCAGGAAACCTTCGGTGGCCGCCTTCCAAGTACCACCTCACCTACGCGTTACGCCCGGGGACCCGAGCTGATGCCATAGAACCCGTCGTGAGAGCGTTTAGGACTTGGGCTGCTAACACACACTTTACCTTTACGCAGACTCAGGACTATCAAAATGCGGATTTAAAGGTCAGTTTTGCCCGCCGTGATCATGGAGATGGGAACCCATTCGATGGCCCTGGTGGGACTCTAGCTCATGCATTTGCACCGACTAACGGGCGGTTCCACTATGACGCGGATGAGCCATGGTCAGTAGGTGTTGCCCAAGATGCATTCCACTTGGAGACAGTGGCTATACATGAGATCGGGCACCTTTTGGGGCTGGGTCACAGCTCTGTTGAAGGAGCCATCATGTTCCCCTCCATTCCTCCAGGAGTGTCCAGGGGTTTGCATCAAGATGATATTCAAGGGATCAGGGCTTTATACAACAATTGAGGAATATTAGTGTGTGTGCGTTGTTTCTTTTTTCTCTTTTTTTTTTTTTTTTTTTTAATTTCTTTTTTTGAATAAGGGAGAAGGGATACATATGATCTTATCTCTAATCATACAATAAGTGAAATCAGTATGTGAGAATTATTATATTAACTAGGGCAAAGTTACTGAGGCATATAGAAAAAGAAGTTTGAGAGGGAAAACATCGAGTCAAATCTTTTGTCATAGTGACAGTTTTTTTATATATATACTTATATCTTTTAAGCCAGTTTTATGTGACCGGTTATATATGTTGTTAGGAATAACCTTGCAAAGCCATTGCCGTGCATGAACATGGACTCAATCGTCGAGCCCCAAATGTCCTTCCAATAAAAGAAAGAAACAGAAATTAGTGAAAGAAGGAAACCAACAGATGAACTCGAGCAAGAGTGAGAATGTAAGATCCAAAAAAGGATGCTGGGTGCACCTTATATAAAAGAAAGAAACAGAAAAAGAAAAAGAAAAAAATGGAAACAGCAGAGATGAACTCAATCAAATTGACATTCAAAATATGCAGGATTCAATTTCCAAATATGACTTTCCCTTCTTCTCATTGTAATACAATCAATTTGATTATTTTAGAATCAGTCATCAATCACATTAGTGATTGATTTCCCAATACCTTAACACCAAATTGATACTTCATAAATGAAATTAAGAAAGAAAAATATATATACACAATCAATTTGATTATTCAAAATTTAAAATCAATCAATTACCTTAATTAGTATTATTTAGAATCAATCAATCACCACAGTAGTGATTTATTTTCTTGATCTCTTAACAGATTAATACTCTATAAATGAAATTAAGAATAGATGATCAACTCAATCTCTCCCATGCACTGCTTCTAGGGTTGAGAGCAGTTGCAACAAGTTTTCCTCCCTAGGTTTTCTTTCTAGCATAGAAGTTCCTTTATCCCTTCTTTCTTCTTACCCCTCCCTTCCTCCTCTTGATCTACCTCCTTCCTCTTGTCACTGTCTTGCTTTGGAAACTCCAACCCAAGGGACCACATGGCAACGACTTTTTGGGTTTTCTAGGTTTTACATCTATTGATTTTCGAAGGCTACAATTAGAATTGATCTTGTCGATGAAGTGGGTTTCTCCTATTTAACGGGCAAGAATCTTGCTTTGGTGCATCTACTCGGATGGGATCTTGGCAGGGGTTGAATTTAACGAATTTGGTTCACATCAGTTCCTGATTAGCTAAACAATTGCCGAAGGAAAAGGATGCTGTTAGTAAGGTCGGCTAAGGTCTACATGGGAAGCTTGATTTTCAAGCTGGCAAAGGGGCTCTAGTTCCCTTAATGAGTTTTGACAGCATGGGTTTGAAGAGGATCGGCAAAGATGGAAACATGATTGGGAGTATATGGAGGCGACTGAGGGGCCTTCTGCTTATTAGGAAAAGGCCCATACCCCTCTTAGTGTTCTTTTTTAAGAACAAGTAGGGCAACAACTTGTGGGTTGGGGACTGTTTGTTGCCAAAATCCCTTGCTCTCCCCAAGAAACTGATTTAATAGGTGAGGATGTCTAGTAGTTCTTAATGCTCATAGTAACTCTTTCAACATTAGTAACTTCATTTAACCTACAATGATTATAAATTCAATTCCTAGTTGCAAATGGCTCTCTTTACTTAATTATCTATATTCGTCATGGACATAATTTAAATCTGTTATTAGTGTTGTAGGTCATGCTTCCGGTTTTACTGTTAAGTTATTTTGATTTTAACTATATGCTATGAGATGTAAATTTTTTGTAATTTCTTATTGCTTAATATATTTTTCTATTTTTCATAAAAAAAAAAAAAAAGATGATCAACTTAGGTAAAGTGACTCTAGATATCATTTCAGGTACTATAAAGAGACCTGGCAAACAGGCGGGTTAGGGTCGGGTTAGGGTCGGGTCAGAACGAGTAACGGGTCAAAACGGGTTGGGTTAAAACTGGTCACGGGTCAATGAATGTAGATCCTAACCCGCCCATCATGGGTCAAAGGGTTGACCCAATTAAATTTTTTTTCTTTTTTTTTTCTATAATTTGTACCTATTATCATTCAAAAAAAATTATTCAAAAGATTTTTTTTAAAAAAATTCAATATCTTATAAAAATAATTTTTTTTATTAATTTAATATATACATATTTATAGTTTCTCCCAATTAAATTTTTTTTCTTTTTTTTTTCTATAATTTGTACCTATTATCATTCAAAAAAAATTATTCAAAAGATTTTTTTAAAAAAAATTCAATATCTTATAAAAATAATTTTTTTTATTAATTTAATATATACATATTTATAGTTTCTCAGAATTACCTTCTTTATTTCCCTTCAAAGAACAGCGCT
>BPVZ01000011.1:461424-472201 GCA_020521535.1 Rubroshorea leprosula
AAAAGCAATAGTAGCACGACAACCAAAAAACACAAACCCCATTGGAACATATTTGTTTTGGTCATTGCTTTCAAAGAATAATCAATTGAATGCATCTAAATAAGTAAAGGAGAAATTAAGTAAAATTTTTACTTGGAATGGAAAAAAAAACTAAAAAGTATAAATAAGTAAACAACTTACCTTGAAGTATTTAAAGAGAAAAGTTGGTGACAAAAAAAGCACTTGTCGTACTCATAGAAGAAAAAAAGAAAAGGCTGAGTGGACGTAACGATGACTTGATAAGACTAAGATTTAAGTCTGAAATATTAAAGACTAAAGAGAAAAGGTGGAGTCGAAACTTGAAAGTCAAAGACTGTATGAACTATGAAGGTTGAAGAATATGAGAAGAGTTTGAAGTCTGAAGAGTTAAAGTCTTCGAGAGTATTAAGGCAAGTAAGAATAGGAAAGGTCGGAAGGTGAGTTATGAGTGGAATGTGATTATTTTTACTTATAGAAGATGATGAAACAAGAGAATCAATTAGTTAATTAGGGAATATTAATCAATTATTAGAGGTTTAGGTGGGATTGGGGATTAAAAAAAAATAATAATAATAAATTAAAAAATTTTATATTTTTAAACGGGTAAACAGGTCAAATCCATTAACCCGATGAGTTAACCCGTTATTAACCCGTGACCCGTTAGATTCACTTAACGGGTTATTAACGGATCACGGATCATAAATATATGATACTAACCCGTTTTAAACGGACGGATAATGGGTGGGTTAACGGGTTAGGTAAAAAATTACCAAGTCTAACTATAAAAGAAAGAAACAAAAAGGGAAAAGGAAAAAAAAAAAATGGAAACGATATATATATAATCAAGCTTCGGTACCAAAAAAAATTCATGTAAAGATTACAAAAAAAAAAGAGAAAAAAAAAAGGGCCCAATAATGAAGTGATCCAGGCGGCTGTTTGGTACATACTCACTTTTGTTATTTACTAACCGAACTCACCAAATCAGAGGGAAGATCGAGCTTAACAGATATACGGTACGTCCAAGGTCGGTGATCCCGAAACTAACCTTCCATGTCCCATCATTAATAATAATAATAATAATAATAATATTATTATTATTATTATTATTATTAGTAATTTTTTTGAAGGATATATCTTTAAAATTTTAAATGTGAGAAGGGGCAACAATTTTGTCTGCACCCTTCACCAAGCATCCAGACATAATTGATTCATGTTATATGTATTTATTATCATTAATTTATATAATATATTATTTAAATTTAAAAGTACCACAAAATGAATTAATTACATTATAAATGGTGAAGAAGAGTGCAAAAAATAGTGTTTATAGTGTTTTTTTTTTTTAATGCTATAGTGTTTCTTTTTTAAGCATTAAAATTTAAAATGCACAGGATATAATATAAAAGATTTGGAAAAAAAATTTCTTTTAAAGTTTAATTTCATAATACTAACTTGTAGTTGCAGTTATAAATTTTTTAATCTTTTAACATCTTAAAAGTTTGATCTATATATGAATATTGAATATTTTTCCAATAAATATATACTTTTACATTAGATAATGAATTATA
The DNA here is from genome assembly GCA_020521535.1 of Rubroshorea leprosula. NCBI lineage: Eukaryota > Viridiplantae > Streptophyta > Magnoliopsida > Malvales > Dipterocarpaceae > Rubroshorea > Rubroshorea leprosula. Next base: position 463,011 of record BPVZ01000011.1, read on the forward strand.
TAAAAGGGATAATTTTTTTTTCAATTCTTTTTTATCTAACTTAAGGTTTAAATTTAAAATCTCTAATTCGAAATCTCAAATTTTTAATTAATTAAATCACTCCTTAAAAGCATTTTCTTTTATACTTATGAACATGCTATATAATTACATTATACAACATTTTCAATAAAATTATACTTAAATAGCACTTCAACATAAGTCATGTCTAAGCGAAAAAAAAAAAATCTTTGAATAATGGATAATATATTGTATAAATAATCAAGATCTTATAAAATACTTTTTTCACATTATATTATGTCATTATTTGAAGTTTTTTAAAATTAAATTAAATATTAAAAAAATAGTAGATATGAAATTATACTCTTTTTTTTTTTTTTTGCCAACGCAGCAGTTGGAAATGATGTGACCACTCCAGGTCCCCAACTTTGTGGGTAAGGACCTCGCTATGCTAGATCTAGTTTTTTCTGGGTGCTTGAATTCATTACATTACACACAAGGACTTCTCGTATCAACATTAGACCCTCTCCAAAGGAATTAACACTGGGGGTGACACTTTTTGCTGGAGTGTTACCCAAGGAGAAAAAGTACACCTGTAAGAATATCAATTTTATAATTTTTTATTTAATAATGGGAATTTTATTAATTTTTAATTTAAGTGATAAATTTTTAATTTTTTTTTATTTAAAAATATTAATTTTATATTTTTATTTAAAAGTTTTAATTTTACGTGGATATCATGAGTTCTTACACTTAATGGTATATAGCATCAATTTGATGTCAAGCCTTCCCTTCTGATTCCAGAGCCACTCATGTTTTCCCAATGGGGTGAGATTGTTAGAATGTTTTAACTTTTAGATATCCAACGAAGACACATCTCACTCATTGTTGCCCAACTTCACCTACATGTTCACATAATCCAAGTAATCCTGTTCAATGCGTATACGAGAGAGTGAGTCCAAACTCCAATGGTGCTTAGGTTTGATGCTTTAAAACTTTTTGTTAAAGAATTTTCGGTGCTAAAAAAGGAAGATTTGAGAGAGGACTTGGAGGAGAAAGAGGGCACCCGGAGTTCCCTCTTTAGTTTAGGGGAAAACTTGTTTTTTTCATTCATTTTCTACCATTATATAGCAAAAACTTCACAGTACATAAGGGTAATTTTCTCACCTAATACTTATCTAATACATTTAATGCAAGATTACATTAAAAGACTTGCTTCCATTTGTGTGGCTCCATGTGGCTGTTCTTGCTGCTACTTTGCAGCCTTCCATTTGCTTTCATTTGCATTACATTTCAACCTCATTTCACCAACATTTCATCAACATTTTGCAGCATAGGTTGCTGCACTTTGTTACTATTGTGCTTTGGTGCAACTCTCCTTTCTTTTCATTTTGCTGCCACTTGTGCAGCTTTCTTTCCATTTGCTGCCTTTTGTGCAGCTTTGACACCACAGCTCCAACACTCCTCCTTGGTGTTAAAGCTGTGGGAAGGAAGAAATTTACCAAAACATTTGGAATCTGCCATTTGCAATACTTTATGCTTTGGTTTTGGTTTGTTGTTGTTGCTAAAGCATCTCTTTTAGCAAATCAACTCCTCCTTCAATGTTGCAGCTTCATCTTACTTGGATTTGCTACTTTAACATATCTTTTTGGAGCTTGGCTGAGCTTTCCCGTAAGTTGCTTAGTTTTCCTTTGCCATCATCTCCACCAAACATTCTTTGCCATGAGCCCGTGGAAGTTTAGAGCATCACATCCACATCCATGAAGAGTTAAACTCAAAAATAACCATAGCCAACATAAAAGATTGGTGAAGAACATACCACGAAACTGAGTTTTTTGTGCTCAGTTTGACATTCCATCAACCATGTTTTGTCCTTTTAGATTGATTTTGGAACAACCATGAACACCTTCTCTTTGAATCCAGCTTTCCTCTCCTTGACATCTCCCATGGTGGGACTAACATATGCCTCCATCTTCACAGCCTTCATTGTAGCCTCATTTCCTTTCATTTGCTGCCACTTGTGTAGCTCCATGTGGCTGTACTTGCTGCTACTTTGCAGCCTTTCATTTTCATTTCATTTGCATTTCATTACAGCCTCATTTCATTAACATTTGCAGCATAGTTTGCTGCACTTTGTTGCTACCATGCTTTGGTGCAGCTCTCCCTTCATTTCATTTTGCTACCACTTGTGCGAATCTCTTTCCATTTGGAGCTATGGTGTCAAAGTTGCACAAGTGGCAACAAAATGAAAAAAAGGGAAAGCTGCACCAAAGCACGGTAGTATTAAAGTGCAGCAACCTATGCTGCAAAATGTTGATGAAATGTTGTGAAATGAGGCTGAAATGTAATGCAAATGAAAGCAAATGGAAGGCTGCTAAGTAGCAGCAAGAATAGCCACATGGAGCCACACAAATGGAAGCAAGTCCTTTAATGTAATTCTGCGTTAAATGTATTAGATAAGTATTATGTGAGAAAATTACCTTTATGTACTGTGAAGTTTTTGCTATATAATGGCAGAAAATGAATGAAAAAAATGAGTTTTCCCCTAAACTAAAGAAGGAACTCCAAGTGCCCTCCTTCTCCTCCAAGTCCTCTCTCAAATCTTCCTTTTTTTCACCATAAATTTCCTCCAACGTGGTATCAGAGCTTAAATGATCTTGAGGGACCCCTGAGAGTGAGTTTAAGTGAACACCAAAAAAAAAAAAAAAAAGAACCCCACCTTTCTTTCTTTTTTAGATGGTTTTTCATGGGAAATCCCTATTGCTTGGCCAAAATCTTGCAGCAAAAAAGACTGTGAAGATGGAGGCATGTGTTAGTCCCACCATGGGAGATGTCAAGGATAGGAAAGCTGGATTCAAAGAGAAGGTGTCCATGGATTCTAAAGCCAACAGTCCAAAGGGAAAAAAAAATCTGTCAAGGCTGCAGCCTGAGAAAGGAAGAAAACTTAGAGCATGCATCAAGTCATGTTCACCAAAAAGTTGAATCTGACCTATGATCCTGAGGAAGTTGTAGATACAAAAAGGAAAATTGAGCAACTCACAAGAAAGCTTAGCAAAGCTCCAAAAAGTTTGTTAAAGTAGCAAATCCAAGCAAGATGAAGCTGTAATATTGAAAGAGGAGTTGATCTGTTAAAGGAGATGCTTTAGCAACAACAAGAAACCAAACCAAAGCATAAAGAATTGCAAAATGGCAGATTCCAAATGCTTTGGTAAATTTCTTCTTTCCCGTAGCTTTAACACCAAGGAGGAGTGTTGGAGCTATGGTGTCAAAGCTGCACAAGAGGCAACAAATGGAAAGAAAGCTGCACAGGTGGTAGCAAAATGAAATGAAGGGAGAGCTGCACCAAAGCACAGTAGTAGCAAAGTGCAGCAAACTATGCTACAAATGTTAATGAAATGAGGTTGTAATGAAATGAAAATGAAAGGCTGCAAAGTAGCAGCAAGTACAGCCACATGGAGCTGCACAAGTGGCAGCAAATGAAAGGAAATGAGGCTACAATGAAGGCTGCAAAGTGGTTGCAAAGTTCCAGCCACATGGAGCTGCACAAATGGTAGCAAGACTTTTAATGTAATTTTGCATTAAATGTTTTGTAGATTTTTCTCTTAATGGATAAGTATTAGGTATTGTTTATGTACTAAGTTTTCTGCTATATAATAGCAGAACAATGAATGAAAAAAAATGGGTTCTCACCTCATCAAAAGGGGGAACTTCAGGTGCTTCTCCCTTTCTCCTACAAGTGCCTTCCTTTTCACCGAAAACTCCAACACTTTTTACTACTTGGTGTAGTCAATCTGAATGTTCATGATAAAAACTTCAAAATTCATAAACATTGCCCTTTTAGAAATCGCAGACCAATAGTTTTATACTTTTATATAAAATTGAGAGTGAAGTTCCAATTTTCAAAAAGATATATCATTAAAATGCATGCTATAGAAACATTAATTTCCATTATTGCTGCAAAATGAAAAATAATGAACTAATGAAATTTGCTTTGGGTACATTACATGCAAAGAAATTACCTGGAGAATCTGGACAACAGCAAATTTGTCAAAAATTGTCTTCGACTGAACTGGGTGCAAATTCAAAGGCTTTAATAGCAGTTCCACATTCTGTAAACAATAAGAATCAGTTCCACATTCTGTAAACAATAAGAATCATAAGATTTTTTTTTAGTTGGTCTCATGTTGTTAGAAGAGACTTCTTGAAGAAAAGGGGTGCCTGTGATTATGACCATAGGTTATTAACAGCTAAACAACTAAACCTACTTCACTGTTTCATCTGATTTAATTAGTAGAAGACAATGCATGAATCTTATTATCTAATCATATAAATCTAATAGATAGAGATTATCAACACTACCATCTATTAACCAAGGAATACTATATATTCTTTGGCCTATATCCAACTTGGTCATATGGTAAATCTAGCGGCTGTATGCAGCAGCAGCAGTTGGCTTTGCATTTCATTGCCATTATACTCTTGCATTTTTCTTTTTTTCTTTAATTTTTGTTGTTGGATATCATTTACTTCTCTGCTTTTACACATTATGTGTGTCTTGTGTTCCTCTTTAGAGCAGCTCTTTCTTTCCAAGTTTAATACTAAGGAAAGATTAGTTAATGAATTGCAGACAAGTCATTCGTTTGCATTTCTGAAGAATATTACAGGATTAAAAAGTTTAATTAAACTCTTTATTTTGCATGCTTTTGTTAATTGCTCTCTAGTGATATGTGTGAAATGCAATGTTGGTTCTCTCCATGGCTTCATTTATTCATATTATTCCTCATGATGTTACAAAGTCATAAATTACAAAGAACTCATGCTTTTTAAAATGATTATTTAATTTGCTTTCAGAGAACATATATGATTTGATCAAATGGGAAACCTTGAATCATTTTAATGTTCTTAAAACTAGAACTTCTGGCATGAGAAGTATTGCTCTGTTGCTGGTGAATCTATGCTAAATTTCAGGGAGCTTGTAGGTGCCTGACATCATTGTTATTTCTGGTTTAGCCGTTTAGATGGTATTTACCCTGCTACCTAGGAAAGAACAATCAAACCTTTTATCTTAGGTGGCTACTACTGTTAAGCTATAGCACCTACCTGAAATGTGGATGTCCTAAACATTCCCTGAAACGGTTAGAACTAGGCCTCTATAGCCGGATATCAAGGAGATGAATAATGAAATCAATCAATCAACATTAATCTCTAATATTTTGCTGTTCATACCAATAAATGCATTCCTTGTATAGAATCACTGATTTAGGCTTGATTATAGTTGACAGTTTGTATATATGTATATTGCAATCACAATGAGAAGTACTGATTTCATGCGCATATCATTGCCATTCATACTCTGATTTTATCATGGTATCAGAGCAGTGAAGGTTCAATCGACAGCAAGAGTTTGCTGCAAACAATCGATTTCGATGGCAAGGTTTTGCTACGTTCAACAATCGACCATGACTGACACTACAGCCAAGAATGGATCCAAAATGGAAAAGAGAGAGATAGGTATCCTTAAGACAACATATCCAGATTCACCCTATTTTCTCCACTCCAGTGATGATCCAGGGAGGGTCTTAGTCACGACTTCCTTGTTCGAGGAGAATTACCACACGTGGAGAAGGAGTATGCAAAATGCCTTATTTGCAAAGAACAAGATGGGGTATGTTGATGGGAGCTTTAAGACACCAAACACAGATTCCCCAGAGTATCAGGCTTGGACAAAGTGCAATTCTATGGTGCTTTCATGGTTACTTAATGCTCTCTCTAGGGACTTGCAAGGAAGTGTGGCCTATGTGGAGAGTGCTGCTGAGGTTTGGAATGACTTACATGAACATTTCTCACTAGGAAATGCATCTCGGGTACATGAATTAAAACTTGAACTTGCAACCACCACACAATAGTCAAGATCAGTAGTAGCATATTTCACAAAATTGAAGCCTATATGGGATGAACTACAAGCAAATGAGCCAATGCCGACATGCACTTGTGGTTGTACATGTGGTGCAGCAAAGGAGTATATGAAGGCACGAGAAACAGAGAAAGTCCATCAATTTCTCATGGGACTGAATGAGAAATTTTCAACTGTTTGATCACAGATCTTAAGCACAGAACCCCTCCCATCACTGAATAAGGTGTATGCAATGACTACTAAAGAGGAGAAGCAACAAGCAGTGGCTGCATCTAGAAGTCCAATTATAGAAGCAACAGCCTTAGCAGCAAAGATGAACCACACTGGGAAATCTTCCATGTCAGGGAAGCCACGCTGTGATCATTGCAAGAAGGTTGGTCATACTAAAGAGAGATGCTATGAAATCATTGGATACCCAGTTGGTTGGAAGATAGGGCCAGCCAAAATGAAGGGAAAGGGGGAGCACCAAAAGCATCAACATCAGGAGAAAGAGTTGATTTTTGCAGCCAATACATCACATGAGTCACAGATGGCAGGAGATTCACTGGATCAGTCACCAATTGCAGGACTTTCTAAAGTGTAGTATGATAAACTCCTCATGCTTCTTGGTGGTAATTCTACTCCTAAACATTCCATCAACCTAGCTAGTAAGGCAACAAACTTAATTCCCTAGATAATTGATAGTGGTGCATCAGACCATATGACACCTAATATTTCCATACTTCAAGACATAAAACCTTACTCTTCTCCAGTTCATATTCCCGATGGCACCACCTTAGAAGTGTCTAGCATAGGAAAGACTGTATTGCCAAACAAACTTACATTGAACAATGTTCTTCATGTTCCTCAATTTGCATGCAATCTCCTTTCTATAAGCAAGATAACAGAGCAACTTAATTGTGCTGTGATCTTCTTCCCTGACTTTTATGTTTTTCAGGACCTAGCCTCGAGGAAGTTGATTGGAATGGGTAAGCTTCACAGAGGGTAATACTATTGTGACTTTCGCAGAGGGTAATACTATTGTGACTTTGGGCATGTTGCTGCAACAAGTCACACCAAGCCAAAGGAGGACACATCCTTGGAGTTGTGGCATCAGCGACTAGGTCATGCATCCATAGAAAGAATAGCCAAAGTAATTTCTTTGCCTACATGTTTAAGCAAAATAAAGCATGTTTGTGACACTTGTCATCGTGCCAAGCAAACAAGATTGCCTTTTCCTATTAGCAATAATGTCTCTACCCACTGTTTTGCCTTAATCCATTGTGATATATGGGGTAGGTATGCCACTCAATCTAATACAGGAGCACACTATTTCTTAACCATTGTTGATGATTTTTCACGATGCACATGGGTTTATCTTTTAAAGCACAAATCAAAAGCTGCATCATATTTGATAAGTTTTTGCCATATGATTGAAACTCAATTTCAAACTAGTGTCCAACAAATACGCAGTGATAATGGCAAAGAGTTCACTAAAGGAGTCGTGAAAGAATTTTGTTTTAAGAAAGGTATCATACAACAAACATCATGTGCCTATACGCCTCAACAAAATGGCATTGTTGAGCGTAAACATCGTCACCTCCTTGAGGTTGCACATGCCCTCAGATTTCAAGCTAATTTACCCTTGAAATTTTGGGGTGAATGTGTTCTCACTGCAGCTTATTTAATAAATTTAACTCCTACCCCTATTCTCTCGAGTCTCACACCATTTGAAAAACTTTTTGGTAAAACTCCTGGTTATTCACATTTAAAAGTGTTTGGGTGTCTTTGCTATGCTCATAATCACACTAAGAATCGTGGAAAATTTGACTTTAGAGCATCAAAATGCATTTTCATCGGTTACCCTTATGGACAAAAGGGTTATAGAGTTTATGATTTGGAAACTAATCAAATTTTCATTTCATGTGATATAGTTTTTTATGAGAAAATCTTCCCATATGCATCTATTCATAATTATAAAGATTGTGTGGCTTCACCTTCCCCTGGTATCACTCCACCCAACTTGGAAACTCATTTTTTGGCTTCTGATGATAGTGTCTTAGAGTAGACCATTGTTAACCAAAACCAGTCCGAAACAATGGAAGAAGCACAAGTTGCTGACATTGATTTGGAGACCAATACAAACCACCCAGATCAAGATCAAGTAGTCCGACCTCCTCGACCACGATGTGAGAGGCATGTCCCTCAAAGGCTTGATGATTATGTTTGCACCATGCTCCAGTCTGTTATGCCTATGCAAGCTCCATCTCAATCAACTAACTCAGGTGATCCTTATGCTCTATCTAATTGTGTCTCTTACAATTCCTTTTCATCCATTCATCTTAGTTATTTAGCAACCATCTCTTCCATAGATGAGCCTAAATCCTTTTCTCAGGCCATTAAAAATGAAAACTGGCAAAAAGCAATGAGGCAGGAGGTTGCTGCACTTGAGAAGAATGGCACTTGGACAATTGAGGCATTGCCTCTTGACAAACGTGCAATTGATTCCAAATGGGTCTATAAGATCAAATTCAAGCCAAATGGAACTGTTGAATGGTACAAGGCTCGCTTAGTAGCGAAGGGATTCACTCAAATTGAAGGGTTTGATTTTCATGAGACCTTTGCTCATGTTGCTAAAATGGTCACTGTGAGGACATTACTGGCTCTTGCTTCGATTAAGCACTGGGAACTACATCAATTAGATGTCAATAATGCCTTCTTGCAAGGTGACTTACATGAAGAGGTATATATGAAAATACCACAAGGTTTTACTTGCAACCAGAGCAACAAAGTTTGTAGGTTGCAGAAATCACTTTACGGACTACGACAAGCATCTAGGAATTGGTTTGAAAAGTTTACAACCTCTCTTAAAGCAGTTGGGTTTAAGCAATCGAAGGCAAATTATTCCTTATTCACATTGGCCATTGCTGATAATTTTGTTGCAGTATTAATTTATGTTGATGATATTGTCATCGCCGGCAATGATGGAGCTAGAATTGCAACCTTAAAACACTATCTTCATTCTGCATTTTCTATAAAGGATTTGGGTCCCTAAAAATATTTTCTTGGAATTGAGGTAGCTAGAACAACAAAAGGGATAGTTCTGAGCCAGCGAAAGTATGCTCTCGACATACTCACGGAATCAGGCATGCTTGGGGCAAAGCCTAGTTCCTTTCCCATGGAGCAGCATCATCGTCTTGGGCTTGCATCTGGTTCACCTATACCAGATCCTTCACAATACAGGAGGCTAGTCGGTCGGCTCCTTTACTTGACAATAACACGACCAGACATATGCTATTCT
>BPVZ01000011.1:476750-492001 GCA_020521535.1 Rubroshorea leprosula
CATCTTGCGCTTTTGCATTTCAGAAACAGATGGGTTGCGTCTTCTTCCTCTTCTTGACACAGGTTGCATTTGCCATCACCCATGATTATGCCAAATCCTCTTTTCAACAAGTTGGATTTGGTTGGAAGTCTATTAAGCAGCAGTTGCCAGTTGAATGCAGAGATCTTGTTTGGCAGGTTGGGATTCCATACTCTCCTGAAGACTTTTTCTTGAGTCGAACACCTCGGCACCTTTGTTAAGAGTGAGTATGTTGTTGTGGTTGAGTAATGGGAATCCTTGCTGTGTATCCACTCCCATTCATCAGGCCGGCCAGGAAATATCTTCACACCCTCAATCAACGTACTGAGTTCCGTTGCAGCCTCTTCTTCCCTTTCGAGCAGCTTCCTTCTCCATGTAAGATTCCATTTCCAAGTTCCATTGCACATAGTTCCCATTTGGTAGCACTCTTTCTCCTTTCCTGCAGATAAGAGATACAATCTTGGGAATTTGTTAGCTAGACAATTCTCCCCACACCACTCATCCCACCAAAAGCTCACGTCCTTCCCTTCTCCTAACTTCAATCTAAAACCCTCTGTTAACCACCCTGAATTTTCCCCCTCAACTTTATTAATCCCTTTGACATCTCTCCACCAAGAAGAGCTAGCTCCTGCCCCGTTCCTAACCCAATCCATCCAGTGCCCCCCTCCCTCACTATATTTACTTGCAATCACTTTCCTCCACAATCCTTCCTCTTTTACTGCTAACCTCCCCCACCATTTACCCATCAATGACAAGTTAAAGTACCCTAGATCTCTCACTCCCAACCCACCGTACTCTTTCGGCATGCAAACCTTCTTCCAATTGACCCAATTAATTTTTTTCCTTTCTCCCTCCCCACCCCATAAGAAACTCTTACGAATTTTATCAATAGCTTTGAGAGTACCTTTTGGGATTAGGTATACTGACATTAAGAACACAGGCAAACTAAACAACACAGAATTAATGAGCGTGATTCAACCCCCAAGAGAAAGTTGCCGACCCTTCCAGCTTGTCAACTTCTTTTTAAAAGAATCCAACAAGGGCTGCCACATTGTGAGCCTTCTATGGCTTCCCCCGATGGGAATTCCCAAATATTTAAATGGAAATTCCCCTTTTTTGCAGCATAATCTATAGGCCATTTTGCTTCCCCAACCATCTTCAACACTGATGCCCATAAGTTAGCTCTTTTGTAGATTAATTTCCAATCCAGAGAGCAGCTCAAAAGTCCTCATTATACTTTTAATCACCATGATGTTATCATCTGTTGCTTCCCCAAAAAACATGGTGTCATCTGCAAATTGAAGGTGGATAACCATTATCGCGTCCTTGCCAACTGTCACGCCCTTATATAACTCTTTTTCAAATGCAGAGGACATTAAACCATTCAACCCTTCCGCTACGATCAGGAATAGGAAAGAAGATAAAGGGTCTCATTGGCGAAGTGCCTTGCTAACTGGAAATTGTCTTGAAGGGCTTCCATTGACCAGAACTGAGACCATGCTAGATTGTAGACACTCATGTATCCACTTTCTCCATGTATTGCAGAAGCCCATCCTCATCAGCATATAGTCAAGGAAGTCCCAGCACACTTTATCGTATGCTTTTTCAAAATCGACCTTGAAAAGGAAGCTTCTCTTCTTTTTCCTCTTTGCCTCATCAATCACTTCATTAGCAATAACCACACCATCAACCAGCTGTCTACCTTCAATGAATGCCATTTGTTGCTCCCCGATAACTTTGTCCAGCACTTTTCGAAGGCGATTTGCTAACAGCTTCACAATTATCTTGTACATAACTCCAATAAGTGAAATGGGCCTGTATTCTTCAATCCTTTGGGGGTTTTCTACCTTAGGAATTAGAGTTATGAAAGAGGCATTTGATCCTCTTACAAGCCTTCCTTGTTCCTAGAACTCTCTAATAAAACCAGCAATCTCAGTTTTTATGTCTTCCCACATGCACTTCACAAATTTGAAATTAAATCCATCCGGACCTAGAGACTTTGACGATTCACAATCCCAAACAGCATTTTTGATTTCTTCTTCAGAGAATGTTGCCGTAAGGGATTCATTGTCTGCCCTATCAATCTGTCGGAAGCTGATACCGTTTAGCTTGGGCCTCTGCCACCTATCTTCTGTGAAAAGCTGCTTGAAATAACTCGCTATTTTTTCTTTAATTTCACCCACTCCCCTATGCTGCTCACCATTAATCTGGATGTTGTTGATTTCGTTTTCTCCATCTTCCCTTCACACACATATGGAAAAATTTGGTGTTTGCATCACCATCTTTTAGCCACATCAATCTTGATTTTTGCTGCCACATATTCTCTTTTAATTTGAGGTTGTTCCACAGTTCAAGAAAACTGCTTCTCCTCTTTTCAATTTTAGTTGATGACAATTGGACATTCTTTCCTCTTTCGTCCAGTTGAGCTATCACTCTCTCAGCTTCCATTATTTTCCTGTCCACCTCCGTCATTGAATTTCTACTCCATTCTTTTAAAGCTTTCTTCGTACTTTTCAGTTTCTCCTTGAGTCTAAATCCATACCATCCCTCCACTGCCGTAGAGTTCCATGTTTTTCTAATCAGCTCCTTGCACCCAGGATACTGCAGCCAAGCATCAAAAAATTTGAAAGGCTTTGGTCCCCAATCTACCCGCTCATTCTTCAATAAAACGGGACAATGGTCTGAAACTGTTCTTTTCAACCCCCACTGTTTTACATCGCACCATCTCAAAAGCCAATCCTCTGAAACCAAGAATCTGTCAATCCTGCTCATATATTGGCCATTAGAATTGTACCAGGTGTATTTCCTCCCTACCAAAGGCAAATCAACCAACCCAGATTTGTTGATGAAATTGTCGAATTCTTTCATTTCTCTAGACATCCCATTGCACCCTGCCCACTCCTCTGTGCTCCGGACAGCGTTAAAGTCCCCCCCTAGACACCAGTTGCCTTTCCTATTTGAGATCAGATTCTGCAACTCCTCCCAAAGGGCTCTCTTTCCAGACAATTCACATGGAGAATAAATGTTTAAAATATAAACCGGTACACCCTCTTCCCCCCATGTCCCAAACACCCCAATGAAATGGTCCCCCTCTATCACCTCTTCCTTTTTAAATGTTTTATTGTTCCACACACACAGCAATCCGCCCGATAGTCCAATAGATGGCTTGGCTATCCAGTCAAAATCCTCCGTCCCCCACACCCTCCTACACAACTTCCTGTCTACAACCTCCAATTTGGTTTCTTGAACAGCTAAAAATTCCACTTTCTCCCTCAAAACTATATCCCTAATGTGTCTTCATTTCCCAACCCCTCCTAAGCCTCTAATGTTAAAAGACAACATTATCATTGGGATCAAGACATACCTTCTTCGCACCTCTTGCTTCCTTCTTCTCTATGTCTGCTTTGGCTTGGCTATCTCTTTTCTCCATTTCATCAATTCTGTGAATAACCTCCTCATCACACTCTGCCATTGCTCCTAGCTGCTTGGCTAGCTCCCAAATCTCTTTAGCAAGCTTCTATTGCATCTTTTTTTTTTTAGTTCTGTTACAATTCTGAATCCCGCTGTCCCCTATAGATTCGCTTGCTATTTCTCCGTTTGGACTAGCTATAAACACTGGCAAAATCTCCCTCCTTGTTGGCTACTTGCTCCGGCGATCTTGCCCCTTTTTCCTTCCCTACTTAGTGACAGTTTATATATATATATATATATATATCTTTTAAGATTGTTTTATGTGACCAGCTATTTATATTGCTAGGAATAACCTTGCAAAGCCATTGCCATGCATGAACATGGACTCGAACCCCAAATATCCTTCCAATTAAGTTGCCATAAAAGAAAGAAACTAAAATTAGTGAAAGAAGGAAACCAACAGATGAACTCGAGCAAGACTGAGAATGTGAGATCCAAAAAAGGATTCTGGGTCTACCTTATATAAAAGAAAGAAACAGAAAAAGAAAAAAAAAAAATTGGAAACAGCAAAGATGAACTCAATCAAACTGACATTCAAAACATGCAGGATTCAATTTCCAAATATGACTTTCCCTTCTTCTCATTGTACTACAATCAATTTGATTATTTTAGAATCAGTCATCAATCACATTAGTGACTGATTATTCCAATACCTTAACACCAGATTGATAATCTATAAATGAAATTAAAAAACAAAAATATATATACACAATCAATTTGATTACTCAAATTTCAAAATCAATCCATTACCTTAGTATTATTTAGAATCAATCAATCAATCACCACAATAATGATTTATTTTCCCGATCTCTTAATAGATTGATACTCTATAAATGAAATTAAGAATAGATGATCAACTCAGGCAAAGTGACCACAGATAGCATTTCAAGTACCATAAAAGAAAGAAACAAAAAAGGGAAAAGGAAAAAAAAATGTAAACAACATATGTATAAATCAAGCTTCGGTACCAAAACAGGGAAAACTAATGTTTAAAGAAGTACGATTTCAAGTTAAGAAACCATAATAATTTGATCACATGTTTATTTCCATAATTTCTTCAACCAATTTGACTATAAATTCTTGTGACCAAAATCCCCCTTTCCCCGTCCCAAAAACCATTACAATGGCTCCCCATAGAGTTTTTCTCTCAGCACTTTCCCTTCTCCTTGTAGTACTACAGCTACTCCGGTTGAGTCCAGACCCCTTGAACCTCCAAGGAAACATCTTTCAAACTTGTTCCAAAATCTGGAGGGATCTCACAAGGAGCAAAACTTGAGAGGGCTTCATCAGGTCAAACAATACCTCAAAAATCTACGCTACTATCCTAATGGTGTTGATATTACCGCCAATGATTTTGATGATCATTTGGAATCTGCCATCAAAAAGTATCAACAATATTGCCACCGCAATGTCACCGGAAACCATGATCCTTATACCATCAAAGCTTTATCTGAACGTAGATATGGTGTTCCTGATTTTCTTGTCCTTGATCAGAACCTAACCACTAACCCTAGCAAGATCAACTTTGACATTAAATATTCTTTCTTCCCAAAAAATTCCAAAATGGCCAACTACCAAGCTTGATCTCACCTATTCGCTCAAGTCCGGTGCTGGGATCAATGTCGACTTAGCACCGTCGTTAAGGTTAAGGCCAATAGTTGAGCGTGCATACAAGAGATGGCAAGACATTTCTCCATTGACGTTCAAGGAACAGGATTCAAACTCAAATATTTTGATAGGGTTCTTCCGCGGCGACCATGCAGATGGTTCACCATTTGATGGTCCAGGGAAAGTTTATGCTCATGCCTTTCGCCCCACACTGCAAGAATGTAGTCATAAAGATGTCAATATTTTAAGCGTAAGTCAATACACAAATATATGTTACCTATGTCAACATTATTCATGCAAAAAAAGGTTATCGCAAAATAGGATCAAAAGTACGAAAAAACCTAATTTATTGCGTTAATATTTCAAAAAAAATTACAAAATGGTAAAAAGTAATTAAACGATTAATATTTTACTGATATGATACTATTTCACAATACCTTATCCTTCAGACATGCTTTAGTGGAGTGGGGGTCAATAATTCTTTACTATTACATCAAAACTTATATTGATACAAATTATTAGTGTTGCTTTCAAAACTAGATCTACGTTATCTTGCCTTGAATTTTCAAAAGCTTTTGTTTACTTTTCCTCCTATCTCTTTTACAAAAGCAACAACAATACTATTTATCTCAAATTTCAACTACATTCATTAAAGTTCAATATCACAAAGGAGATAAAAAAGTAAGAAAATCATTTCTTTAAAAGTTTTTTTAATTATTTTTTTTAATTTGTATGTTATACATGCCAGATCTAACCATCTTTTTTTTTTCCTTTGATATTATAGATCCAAGTGTTTAGTCTCTAAAAAAAAAGACAAAAGAGTAAGAAGATTAATATTTTAAAAGGTTTTTAATTTTTTTACCAAATTTGCATGTTATACATTTTTTATCTAACTCTCTCTGTCTTTTTTTTTTTATTTTTTTGAAGCTGTAGATTCAAGTATCTAGTATCTAGTATCTACAAAATAAGTTTTTTAATCTTTTTACAAACCTAAATTTTTAATATCCTAGATCTGACTTGTTTTTCTTTTTCTCCTTTAGATTTAAGATTGAGCATTTGACACTTGAAACTCTTAGAAGGAATATTTTGTCTTATAAAAAATTTTAGGTTAAATGTTAATTTTGGTCCTTTAACTTTAAAATTTTGCATCATTTTCATCTCAAAATTTTTTTATATACTTTTTTTGTCCCTCAATTATGAAATTGTACTTTTTTTTGGTAATTTTGTTATTTAATTGTTGAATCTATTTATGCTTATATATTAGGTTGAATGGATTGAAACAAGTTTAAAATTGCATCTTACATAAACTATTTGTACATAGATTAATATGCAAATGAGGTTTAATTTTTTTTATTTATTTGGATGAAATATGTTATGTTGCCAGAAGGATTACTATAATGATACATAGGTTTATAAGTCTTTTTATGAGGTGTTTCATATTTAGATAAGCATATTTTTTTTTCTCATGAGTTCTTTCATAAATCATATAATTGGATTTTTCTTAGGTTTTTAAGTCAACAACTTAATATTGATGTTGACTTCATAAAAAATTTTCAAAAATTTTCGAGACCTGCCAAGTTTTTACACCACTTTTGACTGAATTATTGTCTATATCAACAATGTCAAAGCAAGTCATATTGCCTTACGCAAATGTTTATATATATATATATATATATATGTATATCACCCATAGTAATTCTCTTGTTATTACACCATTTCTGTTCTTCTTCTTTAAATTTATTTCTCACTTCTTCCTATCCTCTTCTTATTTTTCATAAACTAAATTTATTCTCATGAAATTTTTGTCATAATCCAATAGTATATTCTCTAACCCATAAATTCTTCTATTTTATTATAATTTTTTTAATAGTTTGTATAATTCTACTAATTTAGAGTTTTTATTTATACTTAAACTAATTTTTCATTTTAGTTGTAGGTTTATATATTGAAAGAATCTCTTATATAAGGTAAATGATTTTGCGCCATTTTTTTCATTTTTCTGCCATTAGTTTGTATTATATTATATGATGGTTAATTTAAAATATTATTTTTATTTTTGTTTCTTGTGCTTTTGTAGGGGAGATGTCTTAACACAATATATGGTATGTGATTATACTTTAATTTTCTTGGAATTTCTTTGTTTGATTTAAAGATGTTTTTCATTTTTTCTTAATTTTCTAATTACTTTATTTATTTATTTTTTGTAGGTGGAAGAATGAATATACCATTTTAACTTTGTTTTCTTCTTTTTCATTTGTAAATTTTTCTTCTTTTTTTTTATGGATCTAAATTTTTTATAGATATATTGACTTGTATAATTGATAATTAATTTTTGTATAAAATTATTAATATTATTATTAATGTATATTAATTTTTAATTAAAAATTTAATTTTTATTATTGAGTTTCAATCACCATATTGTTATTGAGTTTCAATAATAATGATAACAATAATAAATTAATTACTATTATTATTATATTAAACTTAATAGTAAAATTAAATATATATACTTTTTTGAATCTAACAAAAGTATTAGCATCAGCCATTTAATTAACTCTCATCCTGATGCAATACTAGTGATACTGGAACTTGGGTTTACTCAGTACCATATACTTGTGTGAACATATGCGTCAGCTTAAACTTGCGTATTGTTTTAGATATCAGTGTCAGCTTCTTTCATGTTGACACAAATATATTTGTGATGCTTTTCAATGTCAGAATCAACATTTCCATAAATGGCGCATTTGTTTTTCTACTGGCATCAATTTTCCTTCTATCTGCAACCATATTTTCTCATGCGAAGGGGGTTACATTCTTGTAGTGCCAGAAGATGGACGCGTTCATTTTGATGCAGATGAGCCTAACTGGAGTTACGGTGACCCTGGGTAAGATGAAATTGACTTTGAATCCGTTGCGTTGCATGAATTTGGACACAGTATAGGACTCGGACATAGCACTACCGGGGATGCCATTATGTATGCATATTTTGACAAAGGAGAAATGAGGAGGCAAATAACTCCTGATGATAAACTGGGTGTAGATGTTATGTATGGTGGCTACTACCACAACCTAGAACGGACACATCCTAATTGGTAGGACAATTTTTATACTTTTTAAAGTTTAAGGACAGATTGGTATATTAACCTTTACTTTTGGCTGCTTGTTTTACCTTTTTTTTTTTTTTTTTCTTTTGAGAACGGATGAACTGTAGGCTCATATGTGTTTGATCTGTTCGGGTCCTGCAAGATCTGACGGATCATGTTTCCCGGTTCAAGTTCAACCCGTTTAATTTGGTTCGGTGCCTTTTGGCCAACCCAATCAGACCCAATTTCAAAATTATAAGGAAAATATAATTAATTAGATATAAACGCTTGCTCCTTTCCTTAGGCCGCCCATTAGTGGCCCAAGTGAAAAAATAAAAAAACTCTCTCTTACCTTTCCTGCTAGTTGAGGAAAAAAAAGTGTATTTTAATTAAAAAAATATTGTGTAATCTGAACTATTTTAAATAGTATTTGAACTATAAATCAAAAAAACTAATAGTAATTTTAATATCAATATCACATATTTTAATTTAATTAGGTAATTATTACAATTAAAATTAAAATTTATATTTTTATGTATTTTAACAACTAAAAAATATATTAATTACTTTTTTTTAACCTATGCTAGGCACAAGTTAAAAAAGTTCATTAATAAATAATAAAAATTGTTTCTTAATCATACCTCTAAAAAATTAAAAAATTCACAATTATGTACTTTCAATAAATGTTTATTGAAAAAAGTCCTAATTAAGCTTGTTTTTCTAAATCAATCATTGACAGTCGACTGTTGACTCGATTAACAGAAGTTTTGCCCTTCTAAGCAGGCCAAGAAGTACTCCATAAAATTTTATGCAGAGAAAGTATCTACATTACCAGAAGTTATTGCCCAAAACTTTATGAAACTCAAAAGAAGGAGCTCATTTACAGCTGCCATTTTCCAAGTCTCTCCTGCTTTTGTAACATTTACACAAAATTATGTACAATAACAAACTCACTGCACTTGCTGAAGCTAAAAGCCAGTAGTACTTGTCTAGTCTGGCTTTTCTCATGTCATCAGAGAACCAGCTTGGTCTTCCTTTTGAACTAGTGAAAACCTCCACGACTGAAATCAACAGGGCACTTAGGAAACTCCCCACCCCAAAAACACTAGTGTAGAGTGCAAACCCCATTGTTCTCATTTTGACAGGTACTTCATTGTAAAAGAACTCTTGCATCCCAACAACAGTGAAAATGTCTGAAATGCCTAGAAGAATATATTGTGGTAGCAACCAAAATATGCTCAAGTGTATTGTTTCTTGCTCAGTTTCTGAATCTTGGATTTGCATTTTTCTGCTGATCTCGAGTCTCTTTGTTTCAACAGTTGCAGCAATGATCATGGCTATGATAGAGAGAAACATTCCAATTCCCATTCTTTGCATTACACTAATACCTTTGTCGTTACGGATTACCATCCGTGATATTGGGATCAAGATCTTATCATAGAGAGGCATTAGGAGGATTATTGACAGTGTGATGGCACTTTGTAGTGTTGCGGGTGGGATGTTGAAGTCACTGCCAATGTTCCTCTTCATTGCCATGCCTTGTTTAGTGAAGAATGTTGGAGGTTGTTGGAAAATTACGGCAAACATAAGTAGCATTGTCCAGATGGGCAAAAGTCGCAGCACTAGCTTAGCATTTTCAAGCATGTATGATGTGCTACTTTTATTGTTGGCTGCCAATTGTTCATGACAAAGGGGTTTCTCTTGAAGCCTATAGACAAAGAAAAAAAAAAAGACTTACCGTCAGAAAACTCATTGCACATTACAAGCTGAAGCCACCTCAAAATACAAGAAGAAATTAAACTTACTCTAGCTCCACCATTTTGGCATTCTCATCACGTAATGTGATTCTGCTAGTGGTCAATTTCGATAATGTTGATTTGATGGACTGGATTATGGCATAAAAAGGCTTACTATTAAACTCTCCATCTGGTCTATAAACATAGATTCGGCTTCCACATGAGAAAAACACAATTGATGTAACCATTGCAATTGTGGGGATAGCGAATCCTATTACCCAACCAAAGGTATCTTGGATGTAGGACATAAGTGTGACACCCAACAGGCTACCACCACAAACTCCAAAATACCACCATTGGAAAAACATACTCCTGTTATCAGATTTCTGATCATCTTTGCCACAAGGCAATTCATCATTGCCATCAAGTTGGTCTGCCCCAAAGGCTTGCAAGGATGGGTTATATGCACCTTGGCCAAGTGAAATTAAACAAAGGGACCATAAGAGGAGAGATGAGGAGCGTGTGCTACTTGGTGGAGACCATGCCCATGCTAATGCAGTTGATGTCACTGCCACAAGTCCCTTTGAAAGGAAAAAAATGAAAGTATTGAAAAAGCAACATGGTTTAGAGAGACAGACAACTGCCTTAACAAAAACCATATCAGAAACAATGACAAGCATGCCTAAATTCATTCTTTTATCATACCTAGCATAATAAAGCTATATCCTCATTAAATTTTGCCTCCATATTATCCAACAGTATAGCAGTAACAGCACCATGAGTCAGGTGGAGAGGAATACAAAAAAAAAAAAAAAAAAAAAATTATTTTTTTTTGTATAACTTATTATTAAATATATTTTTAAAAAATAGTAACAGAATCTCTTTTGTAAAGATTAGGCCCAAGTACTTGCTGGCCCATATATTGTGTGAAAAATTGTTGACATTGGGTGATCCAATCCATTTGAATATATCAAACAGGGTTTAATCTTTTTCTCAAGAAACAAAAGCCATTAAGCCTTGAATGTTGAAAGGGAAAACATACAAAACAAAAAGGGTCAAATCAAAGTAAAGGCCAACCTTAATTTTTTCCAAAGAAGGCGAAAGAGGGTGGGGATGACTCATGATTCATTACACTGCCAACCCCCATGAAAGGTACTGATCATTAACCACGTAATAATGACAGAATTTCACAAGAGCATGTGAAACACGGAACACAACCACCACTAAGGCAAACTCAATACCTATGTTATCTGGTATGGAGCCACCGTTGTTGAAATTTCAATGACATGGAGAAACTCACAGTAACAGAAAGAGAAGCATCACTCACCACAACATACAGGAAAGAAGAAGCCAATATGGTAGAATATCGATCCCAACAAGAATCAGCCATCGGTGCCACTAGCAGTGGCAGCATGGATGTGAAACCACACCAACTGTTGACAGTCTTGGCAGCAGAGGAGTTGCTCATGTTCACAACATCAGTAAGATAAGTCACCAAGTTGGATGCCACCCCCTTGAAGGCAAGCCTCTCCATACCAGCAATCACTATCAAAACATTAACACATCACACATGCAAATCAGACTCTCCCAGAATGCCAAACTTCAGATCCCAAGTAGATACTCCCAAGCTCTAAATAAGTTCTTCCAAATAGCTCTGAACAAGAGCATAATTTGAAAGAGCAATGCTAGGGGCACTCGCTTTTCGCACTCTCCGGCCGACACTTCCCCTTTCATTGGGCCACGTAAGCTACTTAAAACCTTCAAGCCGAAATTTAACCCAACCGAGATAACGTGGCCCAATAAAAAAGAAAGTGTTGACCGGAGAGTGCAAAAAGCGAGTGTCCCTAGCATTGCTCAATTTGAAAACACTCATCGAAATAAAAAGCGGTTCAAGGGGAACTTTTAATATGGGGAAATGAATTTACAAGAGAAGGGTATTGAAGCAAACATTCACACTGAAGCAAAGACACAAAGCCCAGAACAAAGGAAGAAGCGGAAGCTTAGACATAGATAAGATAAAATAGCGTATTCTTACCTATAAGAAGAATACATGATTTTCTGAGTCCCTTTGCTCTTTCCCCTCCAGCCATGTGAAAAGAGAGACCTTCAATCTTCCGACAAAATTAAAACAGCTCTAGAATTATATGGGCCAAGGAAGAGAGAACCCTTAATCTGCCCATCTCAATCAAAATTAATGCTTCCACAGTTTCATCTCAGAATTTCACTCAGACCCTCCAACAAACACCTGTAGAACATGGTTATTGACACCATTTTCACCGCAGAAATGGACAAAAAACATTGTGTTTATAGCATAATGGGACACTAGACACTCACTAAACAAGAAAAGAATATTAACTTTATATGTCTTATTATTTAAAACAAGAAAAATGTTAAACTCCACTTATAGAGTTTTCAGTTGAATATATTGTCATTGCAACGTCAACGAGAAGTGTTATGTTGACATGCGAAGAGATAAAAAGAGCACCATCGGTACACATATCGCTCCAATTCTGCAACTTTACAATATCATCACGTAAATTCATGAACCTAGGTAAATGACACGATTACTTCTTGGGTAAAGGGAATCCCATGAAAGATTTTCAAAGATTGAAGCATAAACAAAAGATATATGGGTGAAATGTTGACTCATTTTGATAAAGAAATTATACAAAAAGGGGGAGTAGCAGAGATTTAGTGCTGGAACAAATAATGGAGAACATTCTGAGTTTTTATTTTTTTGGATGCTATGCCACTTTTCATTTGCATAACTTAAACTCTTGAAACTTGTAAGATTAATTGTTAAGATTTTTTATTTAATAGGTATTAACTTGAATGATTTTTTTACTTTATTGATGAGTACTCAATTTTAAAAGAGAAATAATGAAACGAGAAAATTCAGCAATCTAGCTAACTTAAACTTTTCTACAATTGAAAAAAAAAGGGTTCCAGAGGCTAGGACGTGCACTCAGGCACTACGCTGGAACCAATAAATCATGAGCAAAAAGTTAGATTGTAATGAAAATCGAATTAGAGAAGCCGCGCAAGACACCATAAATTGGTGAGAGACATCTTTTTTGGTGGTAGCTGACAAGGATTCTGAATTATTAAAAAAGCTAAAAGAAAAGCACTAAGCATTGTTTTACTTGTCTTAGAATTTGCAGAGCAATAAACCAGAGATTCTGCATATAATAATAAAAAAATTACTGTATAATTTAAATTGAATAAAATTATATAACTTAAATTATTAAAAAATAACTTTTATTTATTATTTAATATCTGTTAGTTAACGACTTAAGTAATTCAATAGTAATCTTCTTCCGCTAAAAGTAAAAAGTTTTGAATTCGAGTTACATGACATATGAGTAGAATTGAATAAGAAATAAGAGAATATTATCTCCTATTATGCAATCAACATAAAATAATAATAATAATTTAATGCATGTTTAAATTGCAAAATAAAAACTCTATAATGATTTTGGTGGTTTGGTGATATGGTTGTCACTTCGGCTTGGGGTTCCACCACTATGCTATTCCTTTACCTGCCTTTAATGCTTTGCTTGTTTGGAAGAAACAAATAGACATAGTCCCACGTCTCAGAAGGGCAATAAAACCTAATTTGCCTCATCGCACTCAACCAATCAAAATGTCATATGCAAGCAACTATTCATCACTTTTTTTTCCCTAATCATGGATTTAATTATAGTTTGTGAATGTCCATTGAATTATGAATATCCATTGTACCACGGCATCATACTTCCCTGCAATAGAGAACACACTTAATTAGTTACGAAAAAAAAAAAAAGGTAAAAAAATAAAAAAAAAATAATTTTTAATGGAAAAACAAAAAATTTTTTTAAAAAAAAAAAATTTATGCCATGACACTTCATTTTGCTCATATAATACAATACCAACATTGATAATCACTCATGCTTAATACCTGCAATAACAAAATATATCAACTTTTTTTGAGTGGAAAAGGAGAACACTAGATTTATGAAACTTATTTTTATATACAAGAGCTTTCTAAAATCTAATGAACATGAAACAATTAAATCACGTTGAAGAAAATATAGGAATACTGTATTATTTGTTACCATAATTCCCCTTGGTTTTGAAATTTTTGGAACAAATTTTCCATGGTACAAACAAGTAGTATATAACCTGAATAGGTTTGGTCATCTTGAGCTTCAAATTGAGGGCACTCAATCCGTCAAGATTAGGGAGAAAGGACAAAAGTGGGGTTAGATTTTACCCCCATCAATTGAGAGGGGTTTGTTGAGGATTTTAAAGGTGATGAGTTGATGATGCATGCGTGTTGAAACTTTTCAAAACCAAGATGTTTCCTTGAAATCATGGGAATTATGTTGTTTGTATCTCAAGTTGGTGGGGGCTTCTGTCTTAAGCTTAATTTGGGACAGCACATACTATAGTAGAGTGCAAGTGGCAATCCCTCTCATAGATTTCGTGACAAAACTATATATGTTTTCTTACTTAGATTGGGCATTTACATACATATTCTTGCAAATAAAAGCTAACCTTCAAAACTTAGCTTAAGATTATATAAAGAACAATGCCGAGACGCCGTGCCTTGTTTAATTTATTAATAATTAAGTGCAAGTATCATTCTTTAATATTTTTGGAAATTTTGAAATGTATATGAAATTTTAACTTAAATAATTTTATAAAATAATCTTTACGTCTCAGTTTAATGGTCAAAACCTTTAATCAGGTGGGAATCACTTTCCGTAGATTTCGTCTTCAAACTCTATGGGTAACATTTCCTCTTCCACCAAATTGCCCTATCTATTTAAAAAAAAAAAAAAATTGATGGGTTAACTATTCATTTTCTATTTTTTATGAGAATTTTTTTTAGAGAAGAGTGAAAATTAAAATGCCAAGATTACATGTATAATCCTTTAAACACCTTTAATAAATCTTTATATTAGTTAATTAAAAATATTTAAAATTTTTTATTATTATTCTTAACATTTTAATTATAAAAACATAAATAATTTTTGAAATAAAAATTATTATACAATTCAAATTATATAGATTACACAAAAAAAAATCATATAATAAGAGACAAGCTTCTTAATATTAAAAACACTTCCTTATATAATAATTCATGTTTTATAAAACAAAAATCTCTTCTATTTTCCATTTCGGCAGACCCAACATTTAACCCAACCAAGCCCAGCCAATCCATCTCCATACTTTTTGGAACTAAGCCCGAATGTTCCTACTAGATCAACATCCGACAACTCAACCCATCATCAAATGGCCCAGATTTTCAGGAGCAAAATCGGAAAATCTTCCATTCCCCAGTCCCGTAAAG
>BPVZ01000011.1:492101-503086 GCA_020521535.1 Rubroshorea leprosula
CAGCATTCACAAGACAATGGTGGCCTTGATCACAGAAGTCTTGGCAAGCATCATGAGGCTGTTGTTGTTTCCCATGAATGCCATGAACACCATCAGGATAATCAGCATTGCTGCACTGGCAGCTTCTCTGAAGATCACACAAGGAAAAATTCTGGGTGCCATGAACACCACAACCATGCTCACCATCATGATCCACCTGGCTGTACTCATGGTCATAATTCCCATGATTGCGCTGATAATCATGACCATAATCATCATCACAATGATCATTCTGACCATCATATTCATGGAAGCCAGCACCACAATTTTTCAAGAAGCTCACACACTGCCTTCCTTGAAGATCATAATGGGGAAAAGTCTCACAATCATCAATGTACAGGTTCACATGGTCATACTCACTTCTCAGACAGATCCCAACAGAGCAAACTTTCATCTGATGTCAAGGAACCCATGAAGCACCAGCATCATCACATTGACCACAATATGGAAGGAATCTTCTTGCATGTCTTGGCAGACACTATGGGAAGTGTTGGGGTTGTCATATCAACCCTCTTAATTAAGTACAAAGGGTGGCTTATTGCAGATCCTGCATGTTCAATTTTCATTTCTGCTTTAATTGTTTCTTCGGTTATCCCATTACTCAGAAACTCTGCTGAAATTCTGCTTCAAAGAGTTCCAAGGGCTCACGAGCAGGGTTTGAGAAAGGCCATAATTGATGTTAAGAAGATAAAGGGGGTATCTGGAATTCAAAACTTGCATATATGGAGCTTCACCAACACAGATGTTGTTGGAACACTTCATTTACATATATCTGAAGATGCTGACAAGGCTTCTATTAAAGCTCAGGTGTCACACATTTTACAGGATGCTGGAATCAAGGATTTGACATTGCAGGTGGAATGCATCAAGCTGCGTTAAATTCAATTTTAATTTATAGGTGAGGTTTGATGATTTACATATGCCACATGGATACTGATTCATCAGTATTCAGAGTTGAAACCATATCATCAAAAGCAGCTGATTGTTGCCGAAAGAACTTTGAACTACTCAGATGCCTTCTCCTTTTTGAAGGGCTTGTATATGTTCCTCAGAGTTGACTGTGGCAGCTGATTTTTTTTTTTGGAGAACTTAGAGAAAGGCGATTTTTTTATTGTGTTACTCCTAAGATAAACATGAATGAATGGAATTGTTTCCGCTAGGTGTTAAATTAATCAGTTATTATTATTTTTTAGGGAAAATTACACATAGCCTACTTGTGGTTTAAGGTGAGTGTATTTAAAAGCTTGTGGTATTGAAATGTACATTTAAAGACTTGTGTTTTAAATCTTGAGTACTAAACTACTTTTTTCATCCAAATGATGTTAAAATTATGTGTAATATTTTAAATACCATTAACTTAAAATATATAACAAAAAAAGAAAAAACTCAAATGTCACACAAACTCTCTTTCATAACAATCTTTAAAGATCGACTCAAGTGAAGATGAAACCAAACAAAATAATTCTTTGCAGGTAATCAAACAAAATCTTTTAATTTATTGTAGTTTATATTCCAAAGTGAAATTTTTTTTCTAATTTTTTTATCGACTTTTTTGTATTTGGTTGAAAATTTTGTTAATTGATTTAGATTTAAAAAGTGATGATTTCATTCGAAAATTGAAAAGTTTTACCTTGGTCATCTATAATTATAAATAATATATTCTTAATTTTATGCATATTTACTTTTAATTAATTTCAACGGTATATGTTAATTATGAATATTTTATACATGTGTAAATTAATTTTTTTTTCAATTGAATTACACAAGTGGTTTGAATGTAGCTAGCTAAAATAAATGAATTAATTACTATAATTTTTTATATGTATTTTAACATATGGATGGTAATGAGTTACTTATAAATGATAAGACTGTAAGTGGTTCTAATGAGTCAAACCAACTACAATTTAAGTTTTAAAGCTAAGCAAGACAATGGTGTTAAATAGGAAAGGTGTTAGAGAAATTAAAATAAAAAGGTGAAGTTTTCCATTAAGTTTTAACAGTAAAAGTGTGTTGCTACTCTTGTTTTAAAACACGGGTCTTTAAATGCACGTTTTGATATCATAAGCTTTTAAATGCACTCATCCTAAATTACATGTAAGTTAAGTGTAATTTCTTTTATTTTTTAACTAAGCTCTCAATATTCTAAAATTTTAAATCAAGTTATCTTAAATTTTATGAGGTGAAAAATTCTCTCAATACTTATTTTTTTTATTAACAGGATTTAAACTTTGACATTTTATTAAAAAAAATAAATTTTTGCTACTTAAACAATCATGTTATTGATATTAAATTAATCAGTCATACTTTTCGAAAATCAGTCCTACTTGTGTATATACACTCAAGAAAATATGTTTGAAGAGTGCTAAGTGCTTGAGGTCAAACAATTTTTGCCAGTGAATGAAGGATTCCTTTTCACTCGTACCTGCGCTATGATGTTGTATTAAACTAGTTACAGTAAGTGGGATTTACATAATAGTGTAATGGTAATTCAGTGTCAAGAAATTTTAACGTTGAGTTGATGAGTGAATGAAAAAGATTTTGAGTTCGAGTTTAGTGGAGTGGGCGGGTTCAGTGATAAGAGATGGGGAAGTTGATGAGGTGTTGAGTTGTTATTGGCTATCCCCGTCACACCGTGGCGCGCAGACTTCTCGGGGCTCAAGTCATACCATCGAATAAGCAAATTCTTTCTCATGGCACACAATTGGAATATGCTATATTAAACAGTGGAGAAGAAAGTCTGCAACTTTTCTTGTAGAGCAGATCCATCATTCCCCCACCTGAATTCGGACCCTCTCACAGACCAATTCGAAACCCACAACAGACTCTGAGTTACCTACTGCCCTGAAATTCGCTGCGTTCAACAAACTCTGTTTTCGTTCTTTTTTTGTTCTCTACAAAAAACTTTCTTTCTTTCTCAACCTTTTTTTATATAAATTCTGTGGAAAGTTATATTTTTGGAGATGGGAAGCTCGGAGGAGAAGGTGGCTGCTGTTATCATGGTTGGCGGACCAACCAAAGGTATTCAATTTGCTTGTTTATGCAGTTAGTATGCTGAAATTTCTGTGGTGTTTTCATAATTCTTCTTAATTTTGGATTCTGCAGGGACCCGATTTAGGCCTCTTTCATTCAATACCCCGGAACCCTTGTTTCCTTTAGCAGGGCAGCCGATGATTCACCATCCCATTTCTGCTTGTAAACAGGTTTGCTTCTTTAAACCCGTTTGGTTCTTTGTTTGCTCACTGATCTGGAGAAATTCAAGAGAATGAGAAATTTCTTTTTAATTCTGGGATTCTGGGATATTTTTTTTGAGTCCCATCAAATTGATTTCTGGAAGGTTTGATCTCCTGTTGAGCAGATCCCCAATTTAGCTGGGATTTACCTAATTGGGTTTTATGAAGAGAGAGAGTTTGCATTATATGTCTCCTCAATATCTAATGAGTTGAAAGTACCAGTAAGGTAAATACCTCGTTTATTTCTATTGCCTTTTTATTGTTGCTATTGCTTAACCATGCTGGATCTTACTTTCCTTATGAATGTAGATACTTAAAAGAGGATAAACCACACGGTTCTGCTGGTGCCCTTTATTACTTCAGAAATACTGTCATGGAGGACAACCCGGTTAGGATTCCATTGTTCTTCTCGCTCATGTTCACACAATTCATTATTGTTTCTTTCAAAATCATTCTTTTATTTTCTGTTTGCAAAAAATGTATGATTTGATGCGAAGATTATTTTCTGTATCTCTCTACTGATATATAATTCTAATTGTTGTTGAGCAGTCACATATCCTCCTGCTAAATTTTGATGTTTGTTGCAGTTTCCCACTGCCAGACATGCTTGGTAAGTTCTTACACCAGTTTATGGCTTTATAATAGAATGCTTTATTTTATCTGATCGATATGAAATGTTAATTTGTTGTCCTTTTCACAGAGGCCCACAAAAGATATGGGGCGATGGGAACAATGTTAGTCATCAAGGTTACTTCTTTCTCTATTCATTTTTTTTTTCCTTGATTAACTTCTATGGGTTTATTTAGAACGTTTCTATATCTGGATCCTCATATTACACTGTTCTGGAACTTTTAGCAAATTTTCCTTGTTGCCTCCACAGGTTTCTGCTGAATCAGCTAACCTGTTTGGTGAGTTGGTCGCTGATCCAAGCACGAAAGAGTTGCTCCACTACACAGAGAAACCTGAGACATTTGTATGTAGATCATCCCATTTTTACTTCGTTGGAAGTTATATCTTCATTAATAGTTAAAATGATTTATATGAAGACTCCTTGTTCCTAGATTTTGCTTTCATAGCGTTCACATTTGATGAAATGCAGGTGAGTGATTTGATAAACTGTGGAGTTTACATTTTTACGCCGGCTATATTTACTGCCATTCAGGATGTCTCCACACATCGGGATGACAGAGGTTAGTCTTACTTATTTGTCCTCGCAAAGCATAACTAGTTTGGATAATTTACCCAGGCTAACATTAGGAAAAGTTTGGTTTTTTGTGGTTCAAAGAAGTAGCTGCAGAATTTGTTACATATCTCATAATGCTTTCAATTGTCATTGATGAGTTGCATATTGTCTAACATATCTAGTAAGAATTGTACATGTCTGATAAACTTTCACTGATTTGATTTTTTGCTTGTGATTGCCTTGTAAAGGGAAATATCTCTACTCTATTGGTAACTCTGACTGATCTCTAGTCATTTGCAGCTAATGTAAGCCGTGTGTCAAGCATTGAAGCCTCACAGTCTATGTCAAGGTTGACCTCCTTTTCCAATTCCACTCTTTGAAAAGTGACCATTTAATATTCTACTTGCAAGTATTTGGGAAACAGATAAGCACATGGTCAAGAGTAATTTTGCTATACTTGTTAAACATCGTGTTTATAATTTTGTTCTCCCTTAAAAATATATATCATGTTATGTCTGCCTTGAAATGATATCCTGCATACCTAATATAAATTTTCTATATCTATTTCTTCTCTACAGGACTTTTCCCATAGATTTTGTTAGATTGGACCAAGATATTCTGTCACCTCTGGCTGGAAAGAGACAGTTGTACACATATGAGACTTTGGATTTCTGGGAACAGATAAAGACACCAGGGTACAATATTTTGCTTTATAAGCTTTTTCTCTCAATGCATTGATATTGAGCTATCTTTTGCCTTGACTAAATTTGTAATTACTATTACAGAATGTTGTTGAAGTCTTCTGGTATTTATCTAGCCCAGTACCGAATCACCTCTCCCAATCTTTTGGCTAGTGGAGATGGAACTAGAAATGCTACAATAACTGGTGATGTATATGTGCATCCATCAGCAAGAGTACATCCAACTGCAAAGGTATTCCATCTATTTTGTTTGGCCTGGCATTTAGCAATATCCATTGCTTGCTGCTACTTCAGTTATGTTCAGATTTGTGTACATGATTATGCGAAAATAACCAGCATATTTAAAGCCCTGTGGACATTTTTCTAGCTTTCTCAGCATCCCCGCTGCTGCAGTAAAACTGATTTCTGAGTTGCCTTTTTGAACAGATTGGTCCGAATGTCTCTATCTCAGCAAATGTTCGTGTAGGAGCAGGTGTAAGGCTCATAAATTGTATCATCTTGGATGATGTTGAAATTATGGTACGAACAAATGAATTCACAATTTTTTAGCATCATTGCCCATTTTTCTTCATTTAAGAGATGGCATTAAGTTATGTATTTTCTCTTGACAGGAAAATGCAGTTGTTATAAACTCTATTGTTGGATGGAAGTCATCCATTGGCAAATGGTCACGTGTACAGGCAAGTCTATTGGCCCTGGTCAGCTGGTTTTATTTTCTAATTGCCACTTCCTAGAATCTGTTGAGGATTACCTTAATTTGGTTGAATTAGAATACAAAAGCCACCAGCTTATAGAACAAAGAGAAAAGACATTGATGGAAAACAATAAAACATATGTTAACACTTGTCTACCTTGGACACTCTTTTATCTGCCACAATAAACCTAAAGACTGACCTAAACTTTGCATAGCATAAGGATTTTAGCTAACATTTATTATGTCCGGCTAATATTCTTATCACCATATTCAGGCCAATGGAGACTACAATGCAAAGCTTGGAATTACCATACTCGGTACTTCTCCTTCTGAGTTCCTGGTTTCCATCTTGTATAATTTATGCTTAATGCAAGAAACTCCAATTCACTTGAGAAGAATAATTTTTTTTGTTTTTTTCTGGACTTACCTTAATGCAGGAGAGGCTGTAACAGTGGAAGATGAAGTTGTGGTGATCAACAGCATTGTTCTTCCAAATAAGACCCTTAACGTTAGTGTCCAGGATGAGATCATTTTGTGAAAATGAAAAGACTAGACACAGCCTTACGACGAAAATTCTGAGTTTTGCACCACCTCCCTTTTCCTTCTTTTTCCTTTCCAAATTGTTCCATGGATTGAGGTTTAGATACAGTTGCAGAAATTTTTGAACTAAAAATGATTGATGAGATTAGAGTTTCTAGTCATTTTCATAACAAGAATGAAAAAATGAATCTTATTCAGAATATACACCCATTTGCATAATACTATTTTTGGCTTTAATTTGCTTTGCATTTTTCTTTTTTTTTTTTGAACATCGGGGAATTATGGGGAAATGGGGGATTTTTTCAAATAATTGGTGAGAGTAGAATTCTTGACCAACTAAAATCAAGTACTAAGATCTGAGGATGAACCATTGGTTCGAAGGCCTAGTTCATTTGCTTTGCATGTTTTAGTAAGTTGTTGTTGTTGGTTTTATATTTTTATTTTTTTCATGAGACTCTCCTTCTTATGAGGGCTGTGCTTGTGAGTACTATTGTTACTCTGTTGCAATAGAACTTTATCTTTTGTTGTTAACAACAACAGCAGGTGGAGGAGGAGGAGGAGGAGGAGGAAAACATATAATGTCTTTCTTCAAATCCTATTTATTCAATAAAACTATGTTACAAAGGTAACAGATTATTCAACATGGTCGTTTATGTTCAACCGAGGTGGTAATCAACTACCCATCTCTATCCCTTCCCCTTCCTTCTCTTCCCTTTCTCCGCAGCAGCATTTAAGTTTCACGCACAATGCCGAGCCTATCACCACGATGAAAAAGACGGCAACACCCAATGGATAAACTATATCATGAGCATCCATTGTATAAAATTTTGTAATGAATTTTGTTACAGAGTGGGATACAGAGATAGAAGTTATAATATGATACGAGTGTTGTTCTTATATTTAAAGAGATATATACACACACTGCAATCAAGGATATTTTGTTCATAAGATTTACAATCAATGACTATAACCATGCTTGAGATTAAAAGCAATTTATTCGCGTGGTTTACAACCATGCTTGATATCCCTGTCATTTAAATTTATTTTATTTTTATCTTAATTATATAATTAGAGGCAATCATGTCTCATCTCTTATTCTATCTCATTCGTAGGTCATGTAACTCGAATTCATGATCTCATTCGCATGCCATGCAACTTGAACTCAATATCTCTTACTTTTAACGGAAAAAAATAACTATTGAGTTATTTAAGTCATTGACGTCTGTCATTTAATTAAAAAAATATTAAAACTTAATTTACCAAAGAAAGAAGGCAAAAAGTGCGAATTCTCTTCCTAAAATTGTTGTGTTAAAATAAATTATCATTCAAAAAATATGTTAACGTAATTTGTTAATCTAAATTTTTATTTTTAAAAAATTAATTTAAATTTAAAGATTATTATTATTTTATTAAATTTTAAAAATAATAATTTAATAAAATTTAATAACAACTATTAAGTATAAGTTAATTTCTTAAAAATAAAATTTTAAAGTGATAAATTATGTCAATAATTTTTTTGACAATTTATTTTAATACAACAATTTTAGGAGGAAAAGTTGGGGAAATTTTAAAAACTTTCGGCTTGGGAGGCCAAGCCAGGGTTATCTTATTCTGACCCATGCGGCGGTTATTGTAATTCAAATGTCCAAACGGATAGCCAAGTAGATCCCGGGATTAATAGATGGATCAACAGTTAGAACAAAGGGATTGATGATTCTTGTCACGAACAGCAAAATCCAGTCTCGGAGAGGATTTCTCGAGCTGATTACCGATTCCGTTCCATCTTCCCCAGCCTCAGGTATACTACAACACTTTGTTCTGATGATTTTTGCTTCCAATCGCACGTATTTTCCTATTCATAGCAGTTTGATTCCTTAGTTTCTAAATGGATTATTTTTCCAGATCTGTTTGCTATCTCGTATGATTTTCATGATCTTTTCAGTGAAAGTCAATCCGTAATCCATCCTGTTGGAACGGTTACAAGATTTTTGTTCAATCTCAACTTCTCAAGCAATTCATTCTCGTTTTTCACTGTAATCTTTGAATCGCATGAATTTTTGTTCATTTTGTATTTGATCTGTGGAGATAATCGCCTTGCTGGGTTGTTTGTTCTTTTCTTTGCCATCCTAGGGCCTTGTAGATTAATAATGTTAATGTATCAGGCTTTTTTTTAAAAAAAAAAAAAAAAATTTCTCTATTAAGTAAATCATATAGTGGATTGGATTGTGTGGAAAATTTTAAGTGTTCCTTGAAAGAAATGATGGCTTGCGGTGGAATTAGTTGTTTTGGAAAGTTATTTAGCTAATTGCATGGGAAGGTGGAATGTCTGATTTGGTTAATCATGATGTTGATTGTATGGAACACGATAGCAGTTTCAAGATATAAGGAGCTGTAGTGGGAAGGAAGAGTGGGAATAATGCCTCCATTGAAGATTGAGATGGGTCATGAGGACACAGTCCATGATGTAGCCATGGATTATTATGGGAAGAGGTTGGCAACAGCTTTGTCTGATACCACCATTAAGATCATTGGTGTAAGCAACTCTGGTTCACAGCAACTTGCTACTTTACATGGGCATAAAGGACCTGTTTGGGAGGTTGCTTGGGCGCACCCAAAGTTTGGATCAATCCTTGCTTCCTGTTCTTATGATGGCCAAGTGATAATCTGGAAGGAGGGCAATCAAAATGATTGGGCACAGGCTCATGTGTTCAATGATCATAAGTCATCTGTTAACTCCATTGCATGGGCCCCTCATGAACTTGGCCTCTGCTTGGCTTGTGGATCTTCTGATGGGAATATCTCAGTTTTTACTGCAAGGGCTGATGGTGGTTGGGACACTACTAGGATAGACCAAGCGCACCCAGTTGGGGTAACATCAGTTTCTTGGGCACCATCAACAGCACCTGGTGCTTTAGTTGGATCTGGTCTCCTGGACCCTGTTCAGAAGCTGGCTTCTGGTGGTTGTGATAATACGGTGAAAGTATGGAAGCTGTACAACGGAACATGGAAGATGGACTGCTTCCCTGCCCTTCAGATGCACACTGATTGGGTGAGAGATGTTGCATGGGCACCTAACTTGGGGCTTCCAAAATCCACAGTTGCAAGTGCTTCTCAGGATGGAACAGTTGTTATATGGACCTGTGCCAGAGAAGGGGAGCAATGGAAGGGGAAGGCTTTGAAGGATTTCAAGACCCCGGTTTGGAGGGTCTCATGGTCACTTACTGGAAATCTGTTGTCAGTGGCTGATGGAAATAACAATGTAACATTGTGGAAGGAAGGAGTAGATGGTGAGTGGCAAGAAGTGAATGCTGTAGAGCCATGAAGTTGAAATTTTTTGTTTTATTCCATTAAGCAATTGCAACTTTATTGAACTCTCTAAGCTTGGGTGGATGGCATGTAGTAATGACTGTGGTTGATGTGAAATGGTTAATGATTTACATGCCAATGCACTTTTGAGCGAACTTTATCTTGGTTTTTTCTAATGTCATCAAATGTTGAGGTGATCCGAAGCTGTATTCATTCTTAGTCTCATGAAGTCACTTTGCCACGACCTTGTTCGTGTTCATTAGTTAAAAAGAAAACGTTTCGGAAGATAGTGTTTTTAATTAGAAATTGATGTAATACAATCTTCATTGCAAATTAAAAACGCAGTCTGTTTTATAAATATATTAAAATCATTTTTTTTTAAATAATAAAAAAATAATTTTATTTAAGATATTTTAATAAATTTATAGAGTAAATTATATTTTTAATATATAATCTATCTTATAAAATATTTTTTTATTTTAATTATGCAAAGTGTTTTTAATTATGTGAATAGTTTTATTTAATTTAATGAATAATAATAATAATAAATTTAAATATTTTTATTCATTAAGTTAAATAAAAAAATTTTATTTTATAATTTAAATTATATTAAATTATAAAATATAAATGATTAAATAAAAAAATTCCTAATATTGAACCACTATTTTTATGAAATAATTAATATAATATAATTTAATATACTCTAAATTATACTACATTTTTTTTTCGTAAATAAAATCTCCAATCGTTTTGTTTAAAATTACAATTCCAAATAGCCACGAAATCTCGTTCAGTCGAGCTTGGATTGGATTGGGCGGTGATTGGAAGTTTATGATTTGTTCAGAATTAATTATATTTTTTCAGTTTCCGTTTTAAAAAATTTATATTGTATATATAAAAAAAAAAATGCCTTTCTTGACCAATAAAAATGGGGAAAAATACAAAATAGAGAAAAAAATATTTGTCTGTGGCTGTGGCCTGTCAAAAATGCCCAAGAGCAGGCACGTGAATATGAATTTGATTTTTCTCTCCCGAAACAGGCGCCTGCTGGACTCCTTTACTACGCGCCAGTGCGCCACCCTTTCCACAACATGCACGTTGCCGTCTCTTTCATTTCCAAGTTTACCCTTGAAATTAAAATTATTTTCGTACTAATGTTGGTTTATGTATTTTTAATTTAATTTTCTTTTGGTATTTACATTTAGGGGAGAGATTCTATGAGACTCATAATGTTCATAATTGTTTACGTGCCATGGATTTCTTTTTCTAATGGTAAATATTCTATTTATCTT
>BPVZ01000011.1:503186-513846 GCA_020521535.1 Rubroshorea leprosula
TAATTGAATGATTAATTAAAATAAATAAATAATGATAGAGTTAAAAATAAAAAAACCATAATTAATTTAAATCAAATTTAAAATAAAAAATAACAATTATTTTAATACATATAAAATAGATATTAAGAACGATTTTAAGGCATATGATTTTATTACTCCGACACTATGTTTTCGCATTAGTCTTATAATATTGTATAGGGTATTGCTTATTAAAAAAACAATATCTACATGTGTTAACATAGGTGAATCAATATTTTAAGGTGTCTTATAAAGAGTGTACCATGAGGGTTATTATACCACCATAATATTAGTAACATAGTGGGGATCATTTTCATCTTAAACTTAATCTATTTACCTTCATTCCTCATTTTTTTTTTTCTAGATAAGAAGAAAAAGAAGATAATGATGTGATTTCGATAATTCAAAAAAATTAATTCAGATAATCATCAGAAAATCTAAAGATATTGTCATCATTAAATTTCCTCATAGTAAGTAAAAAGAGTGTTTGAAACAAACCACTCTTTTAATTTTTTAATAAGAAAAACAAATCCATTTTACTGCCTAATAATATTAATATAATAAATAAACGAAAAGAAGGTGGGGTAAACATGTACTTTCAAGGGTGAGAGGCGCGGGTCCTGGTGTGAATTTGAATTTTGCGCGATCTAAAATTTACCCAGAGCCGACTTGAATGCCGTGTGATGGTGCAGCGGCGGTGGTGAGACTGAGATCCGAACAGCTCTTGAATTTCTTCCCCCACCCGCCCAACAACCACATTACACTTTCCCGATTTCCTCCCTCCTCTTTTAACAATCTCAAATCCCGAACTTTTTTTTTTCCTGTTCTCGAAATCAGCTGTTTGTTTCGAGGGAAAATGTCTGTTTCTTCCTTAGTTTCTCCCGAACTCGAATCCAGTGGGAGACCTTATTATTCCCGCAAAGAGAAATCTCTCGGCCTCTTGTGCTCCAAGTAACTCCTTTTTTTTCTCCATCTCGAGTTAAGATTAGATCTTGTTCAAGTTTTTTTCGTTTTCTTTTCGATTATTTTTCACTCTGTTTTGGTTTGTTTTAATCTCTCAGTTTCTTGACGTTGTACAATCGAGATGGCGTTGATGCGATTGGACTTGATGATGCTGCCAGTAAATTAGGTCTTTTCAAATCTCTGCTTCGTGTTTGGTTACTGAGAAAATTAGAGAATATGGAAGAAGATAAACGAAAATAAAATTTTTTGGATCTATTTATCTTATGTTGGGAACCTTATCTCACTCTAGTTAAGTTGTGCTAAAATTGTCTTAAAAAAAAAAAAATTGTGCTTCCTTTTTCTAATATGAAGATTGTTGCTTTATTGAGGTTCAATTAATTGAAATTGGGATGCCAAAGATTAGAAATTTTATTCTATTTGGGGTATTTTTCTAGCTGCCGAATAGGATTTAGAGCTACTGATAACCTAAACTGAAACCTTTTTTTTTTTTTTTTGGAATTTCAGGAGTTGAGCGTCGCAGAATATATGATGTGGTGAATATATTGGAGAGTATTGGAGTAAGATTAATATCCCTTCTTTTACTTTTGTTAATAAATTAATTAAAAATCCCAAGTTTCGTTCTGAGTGAGAGGAGGAGGAGGAGAGGGACTATTTTATGAGCTTTTTAGAGTTGATTATCATGAATTAATTAGGTTTTCTTATTGTTTAGGTTGTTGCAAGAAGAGGGAAGAACAAATACACATGGAAGGGCATTGGAGAAATTCCGAGGGCCTTAAAGGAGCTAAGGGTATATATTATTGAATGTTAATTATCTGTGTCTTTCTTCATGAGATGTCTTATCTGTATGTCATTTTTTCTAATTACAGGAAGAGGGACTGAGAGAGAACTTCAGTATTTTAGTTCCTGCCAACTCCTCAAGGGTATGATGAACAAGATTTTGTTTCAATTGAGAGCAAAAATAGATAGTAATGTATTTGGAATTTGGAACTTTAACTTGGTTTTCTAAGTCATGAATTAGATTTGGTAAATTGGAATTTCCACTTAAATTACTACTTATGCAGTAAATCTTTGTCGTATAGTTTAAATTACTTTCATATTTTATGAGAACATGTTTAGTCCTTCCACCTTTTTTGTTATTTGAGTTTATTTTTTTTCGTTCAGTTCTTGGATGACAATGGAAGTGGAGAGTCTATGAATGTGAAAAGTGATGTGCCAGACAATTCTTCGGGCTCAATGAAAGCAGGTAACCTTGTTCTGTCATTTAATGCAGAAAGTGAATTGCTCTTAAGATAGATAATTTTCTACAATCTTGCTTGACATTTATCTTTGTTTGCCTAGATAACAAAAGGGAAAAATCCCTATTGATTCTCACGCAGAACTTTATCAAGCTTTTCCTTTGCTCAGACGTAAGTGATGACCTTTCCTTTTACATGGTTTTTCTATCTTGAACAATTGATTTGTCATTTATAGCTATCATCTTTGTTTCCATTAGGTTAATATGATCACACTGGACAGTGCTGCTATTGCCCTTTTGGGTGATTCCAACAATTCAACAGCTATGAGAAGTAATTCGTCTTCCATAATCATAATCCTTGTTGAAAGTTTTATGACTATAAATTAGATGATAAACCAAAGACTGATATTCTTATCTGAATTTGATTCTGCAGCAAAAATTAGACGATTGTATGACATCGCTAATGTTTTCTCTTCTATGAATCTGATTGAGAAGGTAAAATGGTGCTCTTCCTATATTCTACATCATTAACAAAACTCCATGCAAGGAAGAAAATTTACCCTTTTTTTGATTTTATCCATACCATAAGAAGGTCCATATAGGGGCCTTGAGCCCTTAACCATGCCTAGGTTTTTTTGTTTTCTTATTACTTCTATAATTTGTTTGATCATTTGCAGATCCATCATCCAGAGAGCAGAAAACCTGCATTTAGGTGGTTAGGATGGGAAGGAAAACGTTATAGTGGATCAGCCACAGCCTTGGGTTTGAATGAAACAAAGAAGAGGGTGTTTGGATCTGACATTACCAACAACAGTTTAAAGAGAAATAAGGTGGATTACCCAGGTGACTGGATTTCAGATCAGAAGGAGAATATGAGTATGCATAGTAACCATGACATTTCAGACAATAACCATAATATGCATAAACTCAAACAGCATTCAAAACACAGTTCCAAGGATTTTGTATTCGGCCCCTTTACTCCTGCAAACATAAAAGGTGATTCCGGAAATAAGAATGTGAGAGGGCTTCAGGACTGGGAGAACTTAGCTTCTAGTTATAAACCTCAGTATCGCAATCAAGGTAACTACTCAGAGTTCAGTGTATAAAGAGCCAAGCTCCACTTGCTTTTTATTAGTTACTCTATCAATGAAAGCTGAATTTCACTATGTTAGATTACCGTATTTCCAGAAAAAAAAGAATAACTCATTCACACACTTCTTATTCTCATCATGCTACTAACCACACAAAATCATGGAACTTTCATATCTGTTTTTTCCTATTAGTCAAACATGCTATAGTCCTTTTTTCTATTTTTTTTTTAATTTTATTTTCAGCATTAATTTTTTCTTTTGCATTCCTTTTTTTATTTTTACCCATATTGTTGTTGACAAGTAACAGTAGTATCAACAAGAAAAATAATATGGTTTTTGTTAATTGTCTTGTGGCAGCTCTCGGTGACCTCTTTGGCCATTACGTAGAGGCATGGAAGTCATGGTATGCTGAAGTTGAAGGAAAAGAACAAACACAACAAGGATCCTAACTATCCTGTGTCTTTTCAAACTCAAAATGACTACGGAATACAATTTTTTTTCTAACAGGTATATGTCTAGAAGTAGAATGTAGTTTCTTGATTGAACCAATTTCTTTGATCATCATAGTTGCCATGAATGCAGCAATTCCCTCGGCAAAGCTTCTAGCTTTCCCCACACCCCAAATAATTTCTTGGCCTATTTCTGTGTTATATCATTGATGGAAAAAAGAAGAGAATCGCTATGAAGTTGGACTTTTTCTTTTTTTTTTTTTCCGTTTTTCTTTTTCTTTTTAGAGTGTTAGCAAATTGTATAAGATTTATATGTGAGACTTATCTATGAGATAAATCACCTTGTTTAGATAAATTTCTATGCAAAAAAAAAATAAAAATGAAAACAGAAATAAATTCATTACTTTATTTCTAAAAAGAGTAATAATACATGTGACAAAAAATGAGAGGAACGAAAAATTTGGGAGAAAATGACATAAAATAAATTATATTATTAAATAAGATTATATATATAATATTATAAATTTTAATAAAGTAAAAAATTAATTATTAAATAATATAAAATTTATTTTTTATATTTTAAATAATTTATATTGTATTAATAGCCTCAAAATTTTGATTCTGTTTATTATTTATTTATTAAAAATTGTATCACTCTCTAATATAAGGGATGTGCCAATTTTTTTTTTTTTTCTAATTTATGATTAAATGAAATATAATTTATACTTATTAAAATTAAGTGGAGTGCAATCTATGCAGTTTAAACTGAACTTTTCTTTTGTTAGTTGGTAGAATTAATTTTCTAAAAGAAAAATAGCACGTCGTTTTTGACTTCGCGGTGGAGGAAAGAAAAGAAAGATGAATGCCTAACCAAAAGCAGCGTTGGTTTTTTCATAACGGGTTAAAGCCAATTATAGTCCCTCTGTTTTTAATTTTCATTCATTGTCCTATCCATATTTACAAATTATTTAAAATTCTCCCTTTACTCCTCCAAACCATAGTATTGTCCTCCCTTTACTTTAACTTTTCATTACATTTACCTCTTTCCTTTAAACACTCCTCTAATACCAAACTAACACCATTATAACTCTCATTTAATGGACAATTACGTGCAATATATATGTATATATATATATATATATATATATTTGGTTGAATTGTGTTTAT
This sequence comes from Rubroshorea leprosula, assembly GCA_020521535.1. Classification (NCBI taxonomy): domain Eukaryota; kingdom Viridiplantae; phylum Streptophyta; class Magnoliopsida; order Malvales; family Dipterocarpaceae; genus Rubroshorea; species Rubroshorea leprosula. Next base: position 508,109 of record BPVZ01000011.1, read on the forward strand.
ACATGGGCCTTACAAAAATTTATGTCAACAACCCAAAGTTTGTCAAGTTGTTAGGTACAATGACAATCTAATTTATTCAAATATTAATTAAGATTAATACCATTTTTTAATTGATAATATAGAGATTTGTTTACCATTTCATATATATTTATGATTTTGCTTGGTTTTACTTGATTTGTTTAAAGAAAGTATAATTTGGTTATATTGTTATAAATTCATAGCTTATGACTTCGTTACTAAATGATCATAAAATATGAGGAAGACTTTGAATGATTTCTAAGTATAGGGAGGAAAATGAACGAAAATTAAAAGTGGAGGGACTATAGTTGGCTTTAACCCTTTCATAACCCAGAATGGTGGGTTGAGAGCTCTCGACGCTCCCGACGTTCTCATGGCACCTACGGCTGGAGGTCTCATCATCTCCCGCTTCACTGCCCTCTCATCAGAACCCTTCCGCGCTTCACTTTCCAGCCTTGTAGCCGTCACGAAGCGCCCCAACCGCGCCATATTACCCCCCACTTCCTCCGCGAGAGCTGCTCCAGTCACCGTCAGGTGCCTGAACGGCGGCGGGGTGTCGGATGACTTCGTCTCGACCCAAAAATCCAACTTGGATCGTGGGTTCTTGGTGATTGGTAAAATGTTAAAGCGCATCGAGCCCCTTGACACAACTTTTATCACCAAGGCGGTTTCGGATTCGGCCAAGGATTCCATGAAGCAGACCATTTCCACCATGCTTGGCCTTCTTCCATCTGATCATTTCGCCGTCTCCATTTCCCTCTCCAAAGACCCCCTTCATCGCCTCCTCTTCTCATCCATCATTACTGGGTACGTTCAAATTCTCCAAACAGAATTATGATTTGTGAATTTTTGTTTAAAAGTCTTTTCTCTTTTATTAACTGCCTTTTGTATGTATTAGATACACGCTGTGGAACGCAGAGTACAGGATTTCATTGACGAGAAATTGGGACATACCTTTGGAGAATACCAGAGAGGAGGAGTATTTGAGGCAGAGTGAGGTTTTGGAGGAGAAGAGTCAGGGGAGAGAGAGTAAGAGTTGTATTGAAGAATTACAGGGGATAGAGCCCCAGATTTTTGGAGATTTGTCACCGGAGGCATTGAATTACATTCAGAAGTTACAATCTGAGCTGTCTGAAGTAAAGGAGGTGAGGATTTTGTTGTTGGGTAATTGCAGGGTTTCTTTAATGATTGACGATATTCAGATAGTAATTAGGAGAGTATTGTGCTATAAATTTGATGGCTTGTTTTGATCGTTGCAATTTGGCCATGCTTTAGGTTTATGAATTAGTGAAATTATGCTACTTTATGAACAAGTATGAGGTTGGCTGCGCTATGTTTCTGTTTTAAGAGTAATATAGTCAGGTTAGAATTTAGGTGTAAATTTTCTAGCTTCTGAAAGCAAAAGATGGATTAGGAGATAGGGGAAATGCTGATAGAAGAATAACTTAGATGTCACCATGTTTCTAGCTTTACAAGCTTTGAATTTTTAGTTGTTTGTTGATTGTCCGAGAATGTAAGAATCTGCCTTTTTTTGTCCACCTATACAGAGCACCTGCAATAGGTTGGGGTTTCTGAATATACTATGGAGTTCATCAAGATATGAGTTTTTGATTGGAAAATATAGGAAGTAGCTGCCTTTACTGCTTCTGTGTAGCCTAATAATACAAAGACTGAAAGTTGATTCACATCATTGGCAGTGATTTTACTTCCTCATATAAAGCTTTTATTTTATTGTATTAGACACTGTGAACTTGCATATTGAGGCATGTTGCCTCAATCATGTGAACTCGCTGTCTGCTTTAAATATCTGTTGCCTTTGGAGTCCTTGAATAAATATTACTATCCACAATGCAGTGTTTTACATATTAGACAAACTGACAAAGTAAAAGAAAAGACTGAATATCACCCCCTTCCCACCTCCCACTTGGTGCATCCTTTTTCCTTTTCTGTTCCACATTGCTTGAGAAGATAGCATTACTTACAGTGACTAAAAAGTTGGATGGGAGTTGTTACAGTTTTTTTTTTTTCAGAAAGTTCATTGCACTGGTTCTTGACTGTATTTAGATGGTTAGAGAGCATTATAAAACAAGCATCTTTGGCAGCCAATTTTCTGCTGTTCTTTAACATTTTATTTACAAACAAGGAAATCTATGTTACTGAACTTTCCTCTTGCTTATATGCTTGAGATTAAATGGATCAAAGTACTTGTTAAATGTTAATTTACATTAGTCACTTTGAAGAATAGAAAGAAAGAAAGCAAACAGGTCGAGCAATCCATATTCATAGAAGGTCCCCTTATATGTTAATGGGTAAATAATGGGTAAAGATAAAGGTACTGACCACTTTATGGTACCATGCCATGCAGTTGATGAAGTGTTTAATATTTCCCTTTTTTAATCTTATTAGTATATGTTTCAGGATCTGAATGCGAAAAAGAGGGAAAATATGCAAATAGAATATGAAAGAGGAAATCAGAATGACTTGTTAGAATATTTACGATCCTTGGATGCTGACATGGTAATGACCTATAAATTGCCTCTTTTGTTGGATAATCTTGTTTCGAAATTGAATCTTATAGTTTGGAGCTCTAGAAGTAGAACATCTTATTTTAAGCCTAATTTGTATTGCCAGGTGACTGAATTATCCCAACCATCATCATTAGAGGTGGAGGAAATCATCCACCAACTTGTTCAGAATATATTGCACAGATTCTTTAAAGATGAGGTTAACTCTAACTTTAGGGGAGAGACAGTCACAGAAAATACAGGGAATCATCAATATGCTGATGATGAAAAGCTTGGCACAATAGGCACTTCCCGTGATTACCTTGCAAGGCTGCTTTTCTGGTGCGTTGGCATTTCTCTTGTTTAGGTTTACATCAATATTGTTCAAATGTCTGTGCATATGCATCAGCACGTAATTTGTTCTCATATTATCATTGTCATTTATGTTGTAAACAAATTGCTCTTTCCTTAGTCCAAACAGGCAGTTTAGTACATGTTTGTCTTCACCTCTGTAGATGTTTCACATAACATTTACGAATCACGAAACATCTTCATTCACAAATACATATGCACAAACTTTACATTGCAGACCGCAGAGGATGGACAAAACAAACCAACATTGATTCATTGTCATTCTTAAGATAACTACTAATCCACTATTGAAACGCTTCCACTTTGGTACTTTCCTTTGTTTTTGCCCCTGTTTTCATCCACCTCTTTTTTCTACTTGCAGGTGTATGTTAATGGGTCATCATTTAAGAGGCTTGGAGAACAGATTGCATTTAAGTTGTGCAGTTGGATTGTTGTGAAAAATATATGAGCCTTGTACATCCTTTTCCTTTGATTGATTTGTATGACATTATTTTTACAGGAAACACCAATAGCAATTATCATGCTCCATTTTTTCTACAACCAGCCTTTCTGCATTATTTTCATAGAGGGATAATATCTACTTGAGAAAATGACATCAAATACCCTACAGGACTTTCTCCTAATTTCTTCCCTAGGGCCTATGACACCAAAACAATCAAATTCTCATGAAACAGACAGGATTCAAGAAGTCTCTCTTCCATTAAATTTTCTATCATGTGTACAAAACAATGAGTTTAAGTTTGTCAAAAAGAATGTATGACATCCACAAAATGAATGGAAAAATAAAAAATAGAACTACATACTACTCGATAGGGATTTTTGTTCTGGTTTTCTGAAGAGATCATAAGGTTCCCAGAGATGATCAACTGGACAGGGGTTCTTAGCATCAAGCCTGGCCCATGGCTTTCCCTTACCACTCCAATGCAGCAAACTCACGCCGCCCGGATGCAAATTCCGGCAACTATCCACCACATTATCTCCCCCAAGCCCATGCTGATTCCACCTATGATCAATGGCCTCCACATCTCCTCCGAACACCAACAAAAAAGGCGGAAGAGAACCCAACTCGTAAATCCTCCTTTCCTTCTGAACCTTCATCCATTTCAAGATCTCCCTTGTGTACTCTCCCTCTCTCCACCTCTCTAAATCCATCACCATCACCCCCGTGTTGAAATAACAAGCCCTTTTCCCGGTGAAAACTCCGGCCAACTCAGGGTCAGACCAGAACTCGCCGGTGAAGTACTTGGTGAAAGTTGCATGACAATACTCGGGAGCTCCGATAGTTCTCGACCCAGATAGAGAAGTACTCCATAGCTTCTGAATATCGTCGACGACAATGACATCGGAATCGAGATAGATTACTCGCCGGATGGAGGGATCAAGGATTTCAGCCAAGAAGATTCTAGCATAGTTCAAAGGGTTCTCAAGAGCTTGACGGATTGACGATGAAATGAGATTGTTAACCAAACTTTCCTTGAATTCATAGACCCTGAAACCCAAAGAAGGAAATGCAGAGTGCAGAAGAGGAATGAAATCATTCGGCCTGACTGAGCTGGAATCGGAAGCGAGAAAGTGAAAGAAAATGTTATCCGGACAGGAAGAATGCTTGAGAACAGAGTGAACTGCAGCCATGGTGCCCCTCAAGTACTCAGGATCGAGGGTCATTGCTATACGAACCAGCAGAGGATCGGAACGAGAGAAGAAGAAACTACTTCTCGACAACATGGGACATTCAGGTCCATTCTGATACTCCGGTGCCTCCAACAACTCCATAGACATATCAAAACCCTTTTCTGTAACTTTCTCGGTGAACAAACGGATTCCATTGATGGGAAAAAGAAACAGAGCAAACAAACAAACACCCACAAAAACTAACCTTGTGAAGTCCATGATTAAGCATGAATGGAAATGGGTTTGGAAGGCATATATGTTCCTTGAAATGGAAGCCTCGGTAGGAAGAAAAGAAAAAAAAAAACACGGGAAAATTCACCAGGTCAAAGAGAAAGATCTACGTACTGTTTTGCAGACGCGGTTGTGAATGTGGAAATGAAGTTTTTTTTGGTAAATAATGTGGAAATGAAGTTACTTGCGTAGAATTCTTCCTTTCCGTTGAAATTCCATGTTGTTTATTGGCCAAAAGATTGTGGTAAGGTTCGAGGAATGTGACATTAGGTTCGTCCTCTCCTCCATTGGGATGGGGTGGAATGGGCCCTGCCTGCCCACATGCGGTGAACAGGTATAATTTGTTTTTTTTTTGAAAATAGGTAATGAGAACAGGTATCATTTGTTGGGTCTCTTAAAGTAGGGATTAATTAATGGCATGTGAGAACACATTCCATGAATAAGAATTATTTATTTATAGGTTAAATATCAATTTTGGTCCCTCAACTTTAATATTTTATATAATTTTCATCTTAATCTTTTTATGTATTTTTTTAATCTTTTAATTATGAAAAATATACTTTTTTAATCCTTTCGTTAATTTATCTATTAAGTTTATTTAAATATATACATTTTTAACCCTTCAGCTTAAAATTGAAGAATAAAAAATTTGCATATATTAAAAGTTACGAGATTAAAAATATATAGATTTAAATAAATTTAATGGATTAACTGATGAAATGATTAAAAAAATATATTTTTCATAGTTAAAAAATTAAAAAATACATAAAAAATTAAGGGATAAAAATTATATAAAATTTGAAAGTTGAAGGACCAAAATTAATATTTAACCTTGTTTATATTGTGCCTCGTGAATTCTTCATCTTCCATTGTTATGCAAATAGTGTTTGACGGTTTTAATTCTATTGCTTGGATAAAAATATTTGGGTAAAATATTAAAAA
>BPVZ01000011.1:528143-541869 GCA_020521535.1 Rubroshorea leprosula
GGTTCGGTGGAACCCAGCAAATGGGTTCCATAGAACCTAGATCTGCTGGGTTCGGTGGAACCCAGTGGCTGGGTTCCGTTCGAAGACTTGAGGAAGAAGAGGAAGAAAGGCCCGAGGAAGAAGAGGAAGAAAGAAGAGGAAGAAAGAGAAAAAAAGAAAGGAAAAAGATCGATAGAATTATTTTATTTTATTTTTTAAAAATATAAATAGTAATAATATGAGTTGGCATGAGTTGTAATTAAAAAAAATTTTACATTGACACGTTTTTAATTTGTTTTTGCCACGTCATCAAAAAAACTATAAAAAATGCCACATAAGCGAGTTAACGGTCCAAATTAACAGAAGGACTAACGGAATGCATTTCGTATAGTTGAAGGATCAAAAAAGTGTAAAAATTTGTTAAGAGATCAAAAATGTGCATTTAGTAAAGTTAAGGGACCAAATTTAGCATTTAACCTTAATTTAAAAATCTGGTGCCATATAAACGGTTCCGCTTCCGAACTGCAAGCTCCGATTTCCGGTAGCAGAAGAGAAGAGAAAGCGCCAAACGGAAACCTCATGGCGGGAAGCGAATAACGAAGAAGCAGCTCCTCACACTAATTCGCGGCTTCGCCTCTGGAAAGTCTCGAGGAGGTACTGCCCGTAACCTTTGTTTCTTCTCGCTACTCTGTTTGTTTCTCGAGAAAACGGAGAGATGGAAAGGGAAATCATGTGTTTGTGTCAGCGAAGTCAAAGAGGAAAATGTTCGAGGACTTTGTGTTTACATTTTCTGTTCTTACTTTACGTCTTTTCTGCAATCGCATGAAGTATTTGATATAATTTTAAGAGTTCGAGAAAATTTGGCAAAAAAATGATGAGGAGAATGCACTTTTGGATCAGGTTCTTTGGAATTGAGCTACTCTGTGGTGTTAGGTTTAATATGAGAAGCGATCTGGATCTGCTAAATTGTGTTTTCTTTCCTTTCCTTATATTTCTCGGAAACCAAACGGCGAGTTTGATTTTACGAAATTCAATATTGAAAATGCGAGACAAAATGCTGGATAAAATGAGAACGTAATCGTACAATGGAATCAGGTTCTATGAGGTGAGGATTTCCTGATTTATTATTTGGAAAAGAAGTGGCTGGTTAATAGATTAGAGTTTTTTTTTTCCTACATTTTCTTGGCAATCAAACAACGAGTTTGCTTCTTATTGCAATTAACAAATGAAATGAGAAACGAGTGGCTGGTTTGAAGAAGCAAATAGAAGACCTTCGGTTGGAGCTAGAGGCAGCAAATTTGGAGCTTGAAGATGCTACCGAGCAAGAGCTCAAAGGCCATTAAGTGGAGTTAGCTGTGAATAAAGCTTCGATTCAAGCCCTAGAGGTTTTTAGTTTTCAATTTTGTTTTACTGATCAATGGTTTTTTCTTTTTTTTTTTTTAAATTTTTGTGTAACAGCTGTTAGCATCAAAGGAGGTGTGATGTCCTTTAAATGTTTTTCTGTGCTATTTTCTTCAAACATCTCAACAAATGTTGTACCTGCTATATTTTTGCATCATTTTCTTTCATCTAAACACCATAGTATTTTTCAACGATGGTGATGTATGGTAGAAAATTTTGTTCTTCTCTATATTATACTTGAAACTTCATGCAAGTACATGACCTACAATTTAATACTAGTTGTCAATTTTAGCTCAAAGATTGTACCCACAACCTCCTATGAGAAAAATAGGTTCATTTTTTCTGTGATACTGATATTTTATCAAAATGAAGGTCATCTAGGCTCAATCTAAAACTTTAATTTTTCACAGCCCTGTGAAAATGCAAATACCTTACAACTATTCATGACTTATCCTAGCAATTATTGGAGGACTTTGCCAGATTGTAGACAAACATTTATTTACATACTGCAACATACTAAAGTCATTTCTTTTCTGGAAATGTGCCACATTTCAAGTAATGGTTTCTTAACCATGAAATGATCTCCTAATTGATCTTCTTTTTGGTTTCCTGTCCCTTCTTTCTGCCAGCATTTCATAAAACAGAACTATTATTTAAACTTAAAGAGCATTTTCTTTTGTTTCATAAGTAGAGGACAATGATGATGTTACTTCCAAACTCTTGAGGAGACTCTTGCTCATGTTGTTTCTCAAATAGCTTAAGAGGAGGAAGAATACCTGTCAGAACAGAATATCAAAAAGCAGGTAATTAGTCTTCTATGTAGTAGAAATGTTAATATAATTCATGTTTCAAAAAGTTTAGATTTAAAAATTTTTTTTTATAAAGTTACTTAGACCTTTATTCTTTACATCTCTCCCTTCTTCTTGGTTACCAAACATTCATCAAATGTATTTCCTGGAAAATGATCTGAGAATGATTGAGTGATTTGAGAAATGTGCAGGTTCAGCTAGAAATTGTTGATGTTGAAAGGAAGGTGTCTTTGATGGAGACAATATTGCAAGAAACAAAAGTATTGATGGACTAACAAGATATCCTTTTCAAGATTACATTGGATACTACCAGTTTAATTTGTCATCGGTTAAGTATAAATTCTAGACTAGAAATTTCCTGCCCATGTCTTGTTAATAATTCATATGAGACTTTTTCTCTGCTAGTTAATGACTCTTCCTGCTTATGAAGAAAGTGCTCCCCCATTGATGCTGGTAATAAAATATTGGAAGGCAGTACCTCATTAAAAAAGAATATTATATATGCTTAAATTTTTTTCTTCAACTTTGCTTATGTTTTATGCCAGGTAAATGAGAGGATATTATTTTTTCAAAAATCCTCAAGTGATTTTGCACGTGCGGAATTTAGATGCAGGCGTGTTACTTACTTTTCTAAAAAACAAGAAAAAAAAGGATTTTTCCAATGATCCTCTCCTTTCACAAAGGCAACATCCGTTAGGATGGCTGGAAGAACATTGGTTTAAAACTGAATTTTGCGCCATCCAGACGATTTGTAAGAGGGAAGGATGCCTTTCTACAAAATGTGTTGCTAATCTGCCTTGGACAATCTCAAGAACTTTACCACTACCGTAAATTTAAGTTAATAGATTCAAAATGAACTGAATGAAAGACAAATTAGAGTAAACGTGACATTTATTGCATGAAAGGAAATCAAAGAAGCAATTACACAAACTAATTTGGGTACTTGAATGCTGAAAACAACCTAAATCTACTGGGATATGTGCTAAAATTGAAATCTGAAGGCTAAAGTGAGCAATCATTATGAAACTAGAGAATTAAAAAATTGATGAGTTTCTGTATAGGTGTTTACACCATAAATTGCAAAATTTTAAATTAATACCACGTGAAAAATATTTTTTATTGGTTGGAGGAGATTGAGCCATGTCAGATTTGGATTCTGGGCCCCATGACAGATCAGCATTTGTGTTGGCAAGAGAGGAGAGGTAAAAATAATTTTTTATGGAGTAATTATCTTCTTGAGACAGAAAGGGATAATGGGAGCTGAAAAATAGGAGAAGATTGCAGTTAAAAGGGGGTTTTATCTGATAAGAGTACAGGTGGCGAAATCTGTAAGGAGATTAGACCAGGTCAATGGGTGAGTTGTCCCATTATCTCAAGAAACCACCCATGATTGAGTAACTGCAGAAAGTGGAAGTTATTGCCAGCACAAGGAGAACAAAAAGGAAATTTTTGGAAGAAAGAACAGACGGCCAACTCTACTCAAACATCTGCAAATTTTCAAACTTTATTTTCTCTGCAATCTGCTTCCAGATTTCAAATTTCAGCACAGATTCCAATAGAATTAGGTTGTTTTTCATCATTCCAATAAGCAAATTAATTCATGTATTCAATTCAACAATTTCCTTTCATGCAATGAACTTCAATCTTTCAAGTTTATGCAAGGTATTGTTCTTTTTCCATTTGCAATTAATTTAATGTTTATGATAAGTAGCATTTTATTCAATGATTACTTATGTGGTGTTCATACCTCTTGTCAACCTCAAGCATAGTAGCTTAATTACTGTTCACGTTAATTTTAATGTTAATTAGGATAAAGTCTTTAATTATGCAGCATTTTAATTTCCAGATCTGTCAATATATAGCATTTTAATTTTACCATAAACATATTTAATTTAATTTAGGTACATTTCTTTCTCGCAAGTTTATTTTAAATTGCAAGTAATTTAGAATAATTAAGATTTGTTAATTTTAAGTCACGGTAGTGTTTAAGTCCTTGGAGTTGTCCAAGGTAGATTTCGTAACCCATTCTGCAGAAAAGTATCCCCCCCTCTTGCAAATCGTCTAAAGACGCAAATTTCATTTTAATTCAATGTTCTTCCCACCATCTGCAAAGAGGTCGACCGTGAGGAAGGAGAGGGTCGTTGGGAAAGTCTTCCTTTCTTACTTTCAGTAAAGTAAGTGGCATGCCCGCATCCAGATTTCACACATGCGAGGCCACTAGGGGATTTTTGGGCAAACAATAGGGCTGGTTGTGTCTTGAAAAAATTTAGAAAGCTTTTATTTATTTGCTTCTTGCAAACTGTCTCTTGGCTAATCAGATCACAGATAACTTCCTCCCAGATTCTAAGGATTTCTATTCCTTTTAAATTCAAACTGTAACAAACTGGATAACGTTTATCCTCATAACCAACTTTACAGATACACATCTCTTTAGTGGATTTAATCTAACCTTATCCATTGACATGTGGCGTCACTTAAAAAATGCAACTTATGACATAAACAATGCCTCCTAACACTTGATTTTATGAAAATAAATTTGAATGTTTATAATTAAATAAATTGCATGCAAACTCTAGCCACCAATGCCATATGTCAAACAACTCTAAGGTCTGAAAGAAGAGATCTCAAACCTTGAAGCTAAGCTTATAAAACTAAACGAATAGATTCCCCTTACGAAACAAACAAAAAAAAGCTTGGCAGAACAGCCTAGCAAATTTCTTGCAAATATAGAGGTAGACTTGAATGTAGATTCCAAAATCAAAGATCAGCTTTCCTCTTTCACAACCTTTATTACATATTTGATCTAGAGCAGATTGAAATCTGACATGGCCATAATTTAGTCGCTATTTAGTCGTTATGATTGCTCACGGCCAAATTTGGCCAGCTTACAAATTTAGATCAACACCTTTATTGAAACTCAAAAAATGCTAAATTGGAAAAAGAAAATAGTATGCAATTTCACCCAAATCTAACTCAGCCAGAATTCGAAATATCCAGATTTACCTCCTCCAACGGATCTTGTACTTTTGTTTTCAAATTGTCAAGTTTGGCTGGAACCAGATCTAACTCTTATAGAGTAACCTCATTTGTCAGATTTTCCTCTTCACCTTCGTGGACCACCTCATATTTGTCTACACTAATCCACTTTTCTACAAGATAGGCCGCTAATATCCTTTTGATTTCTTCCACAGCCTCCTTCTTTTGGAGATTGATTTGTTGTCTCTTCATGGAATTTCTTCAATTTCTAGTTCCTCCCTCGGCCTAAAAGGAAAAATTACTGTAGGCCAAAGGAGTTCATCACAAACCTTCTTCACTGTGCGTCTAGTAAGTGTTAATCTAGTACTAGCAGTAATTCCAGTTGGTTTGCCATTATAGTCCATCTCAAAGAAGTGAATGGCCCCAATTTCTTTGTCATAGTAACGAGCTTCCACTGCATTGGTGTTAGCCACAAAAGGTTTATCATCAGCTTTCACAACCTCAGTTCTGCCACCATTCCAGAATATCAATTGCTGGTGTAAAGTTCAACGAACACACCAGATAGAATGGATCCAATCTCTCCCAAGTAATGCATTATAAGTGGCTACAGTGTCAACCACAAAGAATACACACATGAGTGTTCTATTTCCCACAGTGAGCTCCATTGGCAGAATTCCCCATGAGTGATTTACTCCATCTATGAAATCCTGATTGTCACTTCTACCTCCATCAGATCTTTCAAAGATTTGCCAATTTTGTGTAACATACTAGTTGGCAACACGTTGACAACTGCACCATTGTCCACCAAAACTCGATTAACTAGCATCCCATCCATGTGAGCATAAATATATAGTGGCCTTATACGTCTGATGATCCTCTCTTTTGGCTTTTCAAAAATAATTATGTTTGTTGAAATTTTGTTCTCATCCTCTTTTGCAAGGATCTCAATAATTCCTTCCTCAGTCTGATCTGCCTGTTGATAATCTGCAGATTCTGGTTCTCCTTTGGCTTGGAAGGCTAGAGGAAAGGTAAATACTAAACAAGACAAATTCACAAAAAACTCACCAAATTGGATGGTTTTCTACTTTGTTGAATTTTCTACTTCGTTGAATTTTCTACTTCTTATGTCACCTTGAACATTGCTTTCAGGCCAATTTCCTCACTTGTCTTGACAGTCAGAACTTGGGGAGAAGTTAGACTTTTGGGTTGTTTTTCATCTTTTGGTAATGTCTGAGTTGATGTCTTGCTTTTGTCTTTAGGGACCTAAACGGATTTCACTTTCACTGGGAGCGGTTGGGCCAAACTAGCCATGCCCCTCGAGTTCTTCATTTGCTGTCGACGCCTCTCTTCTACTCTCCTGCATTATAAACGTTGCCTCAAAGTTTTGGGATTCTGAGCCTTAGGAAACTTTGGGTGAACCACTCGCTCTCATTTCTGACTACAAGATATGAGTGGTGGTTTCACCATTCTGGATTGTCCTTCATAGCTAGATTTCATGGCGCTCTAACTTGGACTAGTTTTCTACTACTTTAGATCATGCCCCCCGTGCCTTCTTCCTCGTGGAGGATCTGATCTGACCTGATCTTTGCGAGTTCTGGCCTCCTTAATGACCCATCTCAAGTCATCAACTGCAAGTCTACGCTTGGAGTATGATCGATTTCTGTCCTTGATAGGGCTTCAGAGATCTGCCATGTTCACTCCAACAGACAAGTTTGGGAATGGGTCTGCATTAACTCTCATTGTTTACCTAGCCTTTTTGGGAAATTGTAAAATCCCTCTGTTGATCTTTTCTTGTAGTTGTTGTTAATTTCCTAGATCTGCCACACGTGGTGTAACCTCTACTAGTTCTGGTTGCACTAGCCCACCAACTGCCGATTGGTTTTGTGGAGACAGATGTGGTTGATTAACTTGCCCCTTGAGCACTAAAATCGATGGATTCTGGATCTACCTATGAAGATCCACTGCCTGGGCTGGCAATGGTACTTCTGGTCTGGGTTGTCGCACTTGTTCAACCACTTGATCTGAAATAGCCTGCAATGTTTTGCGACTTTCATTCCTAATTTCTCGTATCATCCTAGTGCCTTCCTCAAAAACTTGTCTCAATTCAACGATATATTGTCTTATTGCCTCAAAATGCTGTCTGGAAGCTTCTGCGTGGCTCTCAACAAGTTTTTGGGTCTACTATTTACATGCTAACTCCAAACGTTCTGTCAAATTTTTTATCACATTATTTGATTCAACAAAGGCGCTCCCATGATTTGCCTCAACAAAGGCGCTCCCATGATTTGCCTCATTCTCCTTGAATATTGAATTTCCATAGGATCGTTCTATTAGAGGTGACAGTGGAGAAAAAATAATGAGATCATTTCCACCCTCAAAGTGGAGTGGACTATCATCTACATGTTTAGCTTGTGGTGGCATAATAACACCTCTTTTTGGATGCAGAAAAAGTGGATCTAAAAACTGTGGGTGAGACACGGTGGGTTCCCACTGGGCGTGCCACAAAAGGGTTATTTTCTCAAAAATCCTCAAATGGTTTCGCACGTGCAGAATCTAGATGCAAACATGCCACTTATTTTTTTGAAAAGCAAGAAAAAAAGGATTTTCCCAACGACCCTCTCCTTCCATGCGATCGACCCCCGTTAGGATGACTGGAAGAACGTTGGTTTAAGACTAAGTTTTGCGCCCTTCAGACGATTTGCAAGAGGGAGGGATGCCTTCCTGCAAAATGGGTTGCTAATCTACCTTGAACAATCTCAAGGACTTTACCACTAGCGTGAATTTAAGTTAATAGATCCAAAATGAACTGAATGAAAGACAAATTAGAGTAAACATGACGTTTATTACATGAAAGGAAATCAGAGAAGCAATTACACAAACTAATTTAGGTATTTGAATGCTAAAAACAACCTAAATCTACTAGGATATATGCTAAAACTGAAATATGAAAGCTAAAGTGAGCAATGACTATAAAACTAGAGAATTGAAAAATTGATGAGTTTCTGTGTAGGACTGGCCGTGTTTTGAAAAAATTCAAAAAGCTTCTATTGATATGCTTCCAGCAAATTGTCTCTCGGAAGCAAATTGTCTCTTGGCTTATTAGATCACGGATAGCTTCCTCCTAGATTCTAAGGATTTTTGTTCCTTTTAAATTCAAGTTGCAACAAACTGGATAACCTTTATCCTTCCAACCAACTTTACAGATACGCATTCTTTTAGTGGATTTAATCTCATCTTATTCATTGACACGTGGCGTCATTTTAAAAAATACAATTTATGGCGTAAACAGATATACATTTGGATTTTAATGATCATTTATGATGAGTATTATTAGTATAAAGCATAAACTCTCTTTAGCCAAAAACAAGCAAACTTCTAAATTGGAAAAGTCATGTACTCTCCTTAGTGGGGAATTGCAGAAGAGGTGCATGTGTCCCAAGTGCCATTTAGACAATTTAAGCGCATTGGGAGGAAATCTTCAGGCAAATGAGCCAAATTGATCTACTGTAAGTATTTTAGAGCATGTTTGGTTAACTTGTAAGAGTTTTTACTCTTTTTTTTTTACTGTTTATGAATGATAATTTTAAATTTTTATTAGAGGAAAAATTTAAAAGTTGCTTTTAGAGATAGGAAAAAGTGAATAAAAATGGAGTTTATGAAAAATTTAGATTTGAAGCTTTTGAGTTTTTACTGTTTGAGGTCATTTTAAGGTAAAAAAAAAGTTTAAAAATATAAGTTTTGAAGAGAGAAATTTAAACCTATGAAACATAAATAATGTCAAAAAGTTAAAGCATTTAGAAGCGAAACCAAACATGCCCTTAATCTTTTAATTAAAGCTGTGATGTGGATGTTATCAAATATAAATTGTGCATGATAGCTTGAGGGGAATGCACATTTATTGCACTTTTCTTGATATTTTAAGTCTAAAATTTGCCCTGTGAAGTAAAGATAAGATCCTTTGCTCTAACATGGAAAAATGAGGACCTAGTCTCTAAAAACATGGGATAAATATGCTAATTGGTTGAACTGATTTTGCATTCAAGAATTTCATGTTGATTATTAATTCAGCTGCTCTTCAACAAATTTGAAAAGAATTTCAATGCTTAAACCCCTATGACTTTATTCTTTTGTAAATCCTATACTGCAACGGAGGCATATATCATCCTAGTGAATTGACTATCAACTCTTGTTTTTATCTGAGGATCAACCACTTGATTTAAGTTACCAAACCCCCTAAAAAGCAATATTATGAGATAATAGTACTTCCATAAGCCACCCTTAAGCAAACTAGCTAGCTAAAGGTCAGCTACATTCACTGTCATCTGTTTTGTTTACAGTATTTGCCTGTGTTTGATGATGCTTCCATATCCCTTACAATCAAAGATTGCAATGTGGATTTAGCCCTGTTGTCGTTTTTGCTTGTCCTCTGTAATTGAAAAAAAAAAAAAACAGATCTTATAGTCAGAACCTACAATGCTCTTATGATTATGTTTGCCTATGGAGGTAGTACAACAACAATATGATCTCTGAGAGGAGAAATTAGTAAGACTCAGAGAACTTACAGCGGGTGTCATTGTGTTGGGAAGAAAAGTGTTCACATTAACAAATCTTGGATTGGTGGACTTGATGACTTCTATCTGTGCAGAGAATAAGCCAGAGACTGGCCGATGATCAGAGAACTTAATTTCACTGCGTAGGTAGGACAACTGTTTCACTCCTTTCCCATACCATAGAATTCTATCACACCTGCAACCAGAGTTCCAATTAGCTGGAGTCACGAGTTTTTAGTACCAATACAATCTCATTCTATAAACATGGTTGACTGAACAATAATACCAAGCTGGTGTCCTTTGTTTCTCTCCTGATCTGCTAGGAAAGCCACCTGAGTAGTGATTGCAATTTGATGAAGAATATTTATATGTTGGGGCAAATTCTATGTTTCCTTCTTTCCATCCTTGGAATACCCCACCATCCTCTTGTTCCTTACGAAGCTGATCAAACTGCTGCAATGCTTTCCAGCCTTGCTGATTTATCAGATGCCTGGCTAAAGTGTCTTCCAAGTATAATCTATAGTTAAGATCCCCCAACCAGAATATCTGACTGCTCCATCAAATAAGAAAACGTTATTTCTTTGGAGTTGGATTTTTTGTTCATTTAATGTGCATTGACTCCATATTTCCCTTTGAAAATGAAGCTCTGTTTCAACCTAGAGTCTACTGGATCCTTTAAAATTAGATGAGACAAAGCATAAATTGCTAGGGATCACCACTTACTCGTGTCCTAGGATGGTGAGGGGGTGAGATTTATTGTCGTCTTTGGAGGATCGAGGGAACAAAGTTCGCCTAAAAATCTCTGTGACCTGGTGGTTCCTCCGCCCTTCATCGCCTTTCTTTTCACCAGAAGCCAAATGTGCAGCAATAAAGCAAAAACTGGTTCCTTCAATGATCATGCTTACTGAAACGGAACCTTTGTTTCCCAGGTAACCCATGATGCCACAAGCCACCGAACAAACTTTCACATTTGAAACACAGCTCTTCCTGAGCAACTCTGTCTTCATCCACACACTTATATACACTCCAACCATCTTCTTGGTTGCCACTAGCTGGTACTCGCTACCAGTGTACTGAGGCAGCTGAAGTTGTTTTCTTGATCTTTCTCTTATTGGGGTCCGAAAACTACCGCTAAAACTCATTCGTCTTTGACAGTCTGGAGTGCTAGCATAATGGTAGTTGTCACTTGAGATTGGATTCAACAAAGGTGTCAACCAAGGGCTTCCAAATCTGTTGTTGAGTGTTTTTCCTATAAGTAGGTTCCAGTTTGTTGCTTCCGTTGGGTCTTCTGCTCCTATGACAGTTCTAGTTTTCAGGGGCACAATCTCTTGAAATCTGCAAGTTCAAAAAGTTCTTGTTGTTGATAGAAACTCCTGGTTCGTTTTTCATAGAGAATATGGAAATTAGAAGATCTTGTTCGTAAAACTCTTACTTACCCAAGAACATAGATATCAGCAGCCTCCCTGAGATTTAGCCACTTATCCAAATCTACAGCCAGACTCCCCACCGGAGATCTTCCAGCAACATTCCAAGTACCCACAAAAATTCTGAAAAAAACCCATATCTGCTTTCAAGGAGAGACCAAATAATTCATTTCATTAACATATTTCCTTGATACTTAGGATTGAAAATCCTCACCTTAACTCTTTGGTTGAGGTGCATGGATCCATCTGTATGGATGGAACGTAAATATCATGCACATAATCATCACTTTCATCTTCTTCTCCATCTGCAGGAAAACCAGAAATAGAAACATAAGAACTGATTTTAAGCCTCATGAGGTAGCAAAAATAAGGGAGGGTGAAGAAGCTGACCTGAAAGTTCATTTAGATGGTAAGGGTCTTTTCTCTTCTGCTTCCTGATTTTGAACCACTCATGCAATTTGGAACCCGTCTTCTTCTTCTTCACGTTCTTGTTATCCATGGCTTACAACTATAATACAGTCCATGCATCAATTACAAAGAAAAATAGGGTGGATGAAGATATACTTAGTGCAATCTCATGATGCTCTTTTTACGGTATGATGCTTTGTTTCATCCATCTCAATTCTAGTGGTAGCCCTTTTCTGCAGAGATCTATTGTGTTAACCGCCTGCCACCAAAAACAGGTTGGTTTTTGGGATTAAAACAAAGAGACAAATTGGAGAACCCTAGGAAATACTAATTGGAGCGTTGATCCTTGGAGAGGATAGAAAGAGAGAGACAAAGAAAGTGCAATGCAAAGTCAAGGCCTAGTTGGTTAGGACTTAGAAAAGCTTCCTTTCATGGCCGTCTAGTTTAATCTTCGAATCTGAATTGGAAACGAGAAAGAGATCAGCCTCAAATGCTCCCATCATTTGCTTCATTATTGTTAGAGCTGGTAGGTAGGTTGCGGTGCCGGTCACGTTTTTCTTGCAGATTTCTACATGATAAGTTTATTACATGTCTGAGTCAAATAAATTATTAGCATTAGTTGCAACAACTTTTAATTTCTGGTTTCCAGAATCTAAGAAGAAAGATAAGAAACTAAAAAGAAAGAAAGAAAAAAAAAAAGAGGCTTTTCTAAAGATGGTGACACCGGACAAACCTTTGTGGTCCGCACGATTTCATCCCAAGGGGCGGTAACGAGTCCAGTTCTACGGCCTCAACATTTTTGTTTTAAACTGTCGTGTCCATTAGTATGTTTTAATCCTTGTTAGAACTGTTTACTTGTTAGTTTAGAATCATTCGACAGTGCATACATTTTCCTTCCGCAAGTAAGAAAAGTGAAATTTTTTTTTTTCTTTTATATGGCTTGCGGAGTCATCTTTTTTATCAGAAAATATGTTCCTTCAGATCCCTTATTTTGATAACTGATAACTGATATGGCGGAGCCATTAAAATTGATGGCCATAATGACTGGTAAAATTACTATATGTACTTTGCTCCAATAATGTATGGAAGAGAAGTCGCTATCCCAACTAGGCTGACCCCCAGAATCAGTCCAAAAGGGTAGGAGTCAAAAGGCCCATATCATTAATGATACACCACCACAGCACCGCCCACTTTTATGGTTGATTCTCATATCATCAAGAACAAAAATCATCCTCTGATTGTTTCTTTCACCTCATTGTTTCCTACTCTTCCCTCTGGAGTTTTCTAGGTTATCCTCCCCTTCAAAATATGAGGATTTTGTTACTCTTTTTTTAACCAGTTCCATATCTTGTGTGTCTTCTTGAACATATTTAAACCCCAGTTACTATCTGATTGATTTGATTGTTTTCAGTGCAGGGATTCCGGATTTTTTCACCAGAAAAAATTATCAAATTGACAGTAAGTTGAATATTCAAACTTATATTTTAGTAAGTCTGAATAATTATGTCTTCACCATTAGATTAGGCACTACATTTGGAACTAAGCCTTGTGCTCATGCTGCCACGTGCCCGCAAAGACATGAAAAAATCAATGCTCTATACCAAGATTGATGATATGGATTGTATCTCTCTGTTGATTGGAGCAAGGTATAAATTTATGACACTGATAGATATAGGAGGTAGACGAGGGCCACGGGACATCACAAAAAAAGCAATAGTATTAATGATAATGATACCTGTATTAGTAGTACTAGTGTGTCTTTTAGAAATGTAGTGACATTCTAACAAGAAACAGATGAGGTTTGTGATCTTTGTAGGTATCTGTCATTCTCAAGCCATAATGAGATGCATGAGGCTCTACCTGCCTGTGGCTCATCAGGGGCCCATCAGTTAAGTTCTCTGTACTCCATAGAGAGCTTCATCCTCTTGAGTCTTCTCTCTATAGCCCAGTGATCTTGAAATCTACCATATAGATAAATTTGAAGGATGAATAACCCTTGGTTCAGATAAAATTCATGACTGGAAATTTTAGTTCTCTTTGCTCTTGAAAAGGTGAATGTGACTACTATCACCAAAGCTCATGCTCTTAGTCAAAAGAGAATATTTTCTTAGAATATATTAATGAAGGTTTCAAATTTGGATATATCAAATTGTTAAAAGCTTTATTTATTTATTTATTT
>BPVZ01000011.1:568577-594348 GCA_020521535.1 Rubroshorea leprosula
GTCCGTTCAAAAGTTGTCGAGGATGATATCAAGTGTCTGAGAGGA
This sequence comes from Rubroshorea leprosula, assembly GCA_020521535.1. NCBI lineage: Eukaryota > Viridiplantae > Streptophyta > Magnoliopsida > Malvales > Dipterocarpaceae > Rubroshorea > Rubroshorea leprosula. The sequence goes on from BPVZ01000011.1 coordinate 568,623, forward strand.
GTCAAGGACTCGCTTACGAAGGATGGCGGCGACCCAGAAGGGAAGCTGAGCTCATGGAATTTCTCCAACTCCTCGGTCGGATTTATTTGCCAGTTCGTCGGAGTAACTTGCTGGAACGACCGGGAGAATCGGGTGTACACCCTTGAACTACGGGATATGGAGCTGTCGGGACAGGTTCCCAACTCCTTAGAGTACTGTGGGAGTTTGCAGAACTTGGATCTCTCGACGAACAACCTATCCGGTACGATCCCGACGGGTATATGTTCCTGGCTGCCTTATGTAGTAAGCCTGGACCTGTCCAACAATGATCTGTCGGGTGAGATCCCTCCCGATCTGGCAAACTGTGCTTACTTGAATAAGTTGATTTTGTCAAATAATAGTCTTTCCGGGACGATTCCGTACCAACTGTCCAGTTTGGGAAGGTTGAAGGCGTTTTCGGTGGCCGATAACAAGCTGAGGGGGCCTGTTCCACCGTTTTTAAATAGTTATGATAAGGCGGATTTTGAAGGGAACGATGGGCTCTGCGGCGGGCCGCTTGGGAAGTGCGGTAGGTTGAGCAAAAAGAGTCTGGCGATTATAATCGCGGCTGGGGTGTTTGGTGCGGCAGCGTCGTTGTTGTTGGCTTTCGGGGTTTGGTGGTTTTACCATCTGCGGCAGATGAAGCGGCGGCGAGGAGGGTATGTGATTGGGAGAGGCGATGATGGCAGCTGGGTAGAAAGGTTGAGGGCTCACAAGCTCACCCAAGTTTCCTTATTTCAGAAACCGCTTGTCAAAGTAAAATTGGCGGATTTATTAGCGGCGACCAACAATTTCCATGCAGAGAACATCCTACTCTCAACGAGAACAGGGACGACCTACAAGGCGATGCTTCCTGATGGGTCGTCGCTGGCAATTAAGAGGCTGAATAGTTGCATGCTCGGGGAGAAGCAGTTCCGGTTGGAGATGAATCGATTGGGGCAGCTCCGGCACCCCAATTTGGCACCTCTTTTAGGGTTTTGTCTTGTGGAGGATGAAAAACTCCTGGTTTATAAGAACATGTGTAATGGGACTCTGTATTCCGTTCTACATAGAAGGGGTGAGATATTGGATTGGCCAACTAGGTTTTCCATTGGTCTTGGGGCAGCCAGGGGTGTAGCTTGGCTGCACCACGGCAACCAGCCGCCTCTCATCCACCAGAACATCTGCTCCAAGCTGATTCTCATCGATGAGGATTTTGATGCTAGGATAATGGATGTTGGATTGGCCAGACTCATGGCTTCCTCAGATGAGAGTAGTTATGTGAATGGAGAATTGGGTGAATTTGGGTACATAGCTCCAGAGTACTCAAGCACTATGGTCCCATCACTCAAAGGAGATGGATATGGATTAGGGGTGGTGCTTTTGGAGTTGGTAACAGGGCAAAAGCCTTTAGAAGTTGAAACTTCTGAAGACGGATTCAAGGGTAATTTAGTGGATTGGGTGAATCATCTTTCTAATTCCGGTAGAATCAAGGATGCAATTGACAAGGCCATTTCCGGGAAGGGGCACGATGAAGATATTTTGCAGTTCCTCAAAATTGCAATGAATTGTGTTGTAACCCGGCCAAAAGACAGATGGTCTGTGTTCCAGGTTTACCAGTCATTGAGAAACCTAGCTGGTGAACATGCTTATTCTGAAGAATTGGATGAATTCCCACTGATTTTCGCGACAGAGGGTAATGAATCCTAGTAAGCTTTCCGAGCTAAAAAAAAAAGGGGAGAAGCTGGCAAAAGGGTAACATTTCCTTAAAGAATTAATTGATCCCAATCATCTTGTTGATGTATATGGTGTGTGGATTTCCATTCTCTAGCTGTCTTTCGTTACTTGTTATTCATGTTTGTATTATACAATAAGCTTGTTACAATCTGTAGGTTCCTGAATCAAGAAATCTGTTCCTTCACGGCTTCACCCTGTGTTTGACAATTGACATTGAATTGCAACTGATCAATGCTCAAATGTTAGAATTCCTAGCATGTTCCATTGTTTTTAGTCCAATATATTCTATATCAATCCACACAAACACAACAATTAACATCAAAATTAGGGTTTTAGAATTCTAGAACGGATAAGATAATGCATTTACTGGATTAAAATGACTAACTGAAATTTCTTAACCATCGTTCATCTCTGAGCATATAAATGTTGATACAGTTGTATCTGAGATTTTTGTTTGATGCTTTGCCTATTACAGGGATTAATTAAGTACTAACAGTTTAACAAAGTATCATAATGGCTTTGTGCTGCTGATTTTATTTCCATCTAGTATTCTCTTTAATTATAGCAACAATTGCTGATGACAGCAAAATGAGAATTCTCAGAACTGTTTCATCCTCTTAATTGTTTCTGTCATTCTGCATCGTCTATGCTATTCTGCTGGTAATTCCAATTCACCAGTTTTGATTTTTCCTTTTTTCCCTTCCAGATTCTTGCTCATATGAGAAGTTTATTTGCTTCTTTTTGTATGTTTCTTTCTTTACCATGTAATCCATACTTTGTCTGCTGGATGGTATTCACTAATGTTTACTTTGCATCTGTAGTACTGATAAGGTAATGAAAGATATAAAGAGCATTATGAAGAATTATAACTTCCTATCAGAAGTTTAAGTATTACGGCACGTTACCATGAAAGAAGCGCTCTACCAAATTCTGAACTGGAAAGATTCTTGCCCTCAATGATCATCATTCTCGTGGGGGGTCAATGTTTCTGAACTCTTCTAAAATTCATGTGTCAAAGGGCAACAGCTCCTATTGGTGACGCTGGGTTAAAGAGTGCTAGTTAAATATTTGTCATGATGATTGTTGAAGATAGTATGGTTAGCTCGGTGCAATTCTTTATGTTTTTAGTGTCAAGATGAAGAAGATAGGATGTATGTACCATGTTTTCTATCAGAAGAGCTGCACGAGATGGGAATCTGTCTCCCAAATGCAATGGAAAGGTCTCTAAATTTGAATTTAGTTTACTTTGGACCGAGTCTTTGCTTTCCAAACCATTCAAAATCAAACTAGGAAAAGAAGCCCAAGGAAGAAAAAAGTAAAAGAGAAAAAAAAGGAAAAGCAAATGTGCAGAGAAAGCTCCTTGCTTTGCTTTTCACTTTGGAGAGATACCATAAAATAATCACACTGTTTTATATTTTTTTCATTTTGTGATGCGTATAGGCCTTGGCCATAGTAAAAGCAAAGAAAGATGAAAGTAGAGATCCTTTGTTTAAGTCGTACAAATAGGCTGTCTGCTTGTTGTTATCCTTGAAATATTGCACCTAAAATGAAATTCAAAATCTTAATGCACCATTCAAGGAAATAAAATGTTTTGAGAATTGAACAACTTTGGTTAATGGGTATTGCTTTGTGTAGGCATGGGGAACACAAGGCAACATCAAAGGAGAAAGAAGGAATCCATTCCAATAGATAACCAAGAAAAAGATAAGCTGAGTAATGGTACAGAGTAATAGTACATGTTACAATGCCTAGGGATCATTGGAATTTGCCCCGAACCCCCTAACCAACATTTCCTTGGTCCTTGTTTTGTCATGCGAAGCCAAAACCCTAGCCATCATTCTTCTCCAAAAGAACTCAACCAAGGAAATACTAGTGGGACACCTCTAAAAGTTTCAATCTTTCTCATATTCTTGATTCTTGAATGTCCTTCAATTCTTCTGTCTGTCACCTTCAAAACTTGATGAACAAGAAATCTGAGAAACTTGAAACCACAAAGCTTATATATGTACTCAAAAAACCCTAGTTAAACCATCTTGTTATAACGAACTGCTGGTTGAATCATCATGTAAATCAAAAAACTATCAAGGAGTCAAAGAAGCACAGAAATTTTAATGGCATTTTTGCACGAGGGTCTTCTAGGAGACGTGCAAAACTTGAGTTTTCTTCAACTTCAGATCAAGCTCGTCCTGGCGGTCGTCTGGACTTCTCTGCTCTCCTGATATTACAATAAACAAGTTTTTATGTAAAAAGAGTAGTGTGTTTTGTTTGAATTCCATTAGAAAAGAAAGATGAGTAGTTAAAAGTGACTCAGTACTTCCCCCAATGTCTTTATTTGGTCCTTATAAAAATAAGAGAAAGATTGTTACTTAAAGAGGCTTTTGTAAAGAAAGACACTGTCATCAGCTTCTATGCATCTCAAATATATGAACTAATCACATCTCCCTCCCCTACCCTCAACCCATCATAAAATAACAACCAAACAAAATGACAACATCTTTCTTCCATCATTGTTTCTGCAAGAAATAACATGTATCTGTATCTGTAAAATCATATATCAAAACTTCACTAGGACAAGTATCTAATCTAAGGATCTAATCTAAGGCATCAATGATCAATTTCTTTTACTTTTATATTCAAGTCATTGCAGCTCCACTTTCTCTCCAGTTTGACAGATCAAGGCAAAATGAAATGATGCAGACACAGACCAAAAAAACATGTACCTGTTATGGATGGGATCAGGTCCATTGGGTACTCTTCTCTTGCTCACATAATTGAGATTGAAATCCTGATGAAAAGGATGCCTCTCTTCTGCAACAAACTTCCAGTGCTTGAAATTCCTAGTTGTGGACACCATTTTCGCTGTCTTTGTTGTAGTCACATGGTTTCCTATGATGTCAGCAAACAAAAACCAAATAAACCCCACAAACAAACAAACTCCAAACAGAGCCCTCAAAGTCCTACTACCAATCCCCATGTTTTTTCTGCTTCGTTTCTCCTACAAATTTTCACCAAAGAATGGCTGGCCGTACAAAAGGGAAAACAACAGATGACTGAGAACTAACATGTTGGCTTTTGAGATGAGGAAAATGCATGTGGAGAAGTAAGGTAGAAGAAAACAATCTGAGATGGGAAGGGAGGAAAGAAGGGAGGAGAGAAGGCAGGGCAGAGCAAATCTTATGGGAGTATTCCAACTTGGCGGGTAGGGTGTGAAGGATCCTATTTAAAGATGGGTGAATGAAACAAAAACAGTTGTGGGAGAGAAGGAGCAACATAACCTATAAAACAGAAAAGTTTGTTGGCCTTGCTGCTTTATATATTCAATTTTCAATGGACCCAAATCAGCTCCCGTCTTTGCTTTCATTAGGACATAGGGGGACCTCACTATTTTCCTTAAGTCTAATCTAATGTGTTCTAACTTCTAAGCTTGCACAAAAAGCATGGGGCCTTGTGCCTGAAATAGCAAAATCTTAATTATGTTGTGCCTAACCTAAAGCATTCTCTTAACCCTTCAATCAGAAATAAGCAAACTACTGTCCAATATACATAAAAGAAAAGAAACATCTAACTAAAGAAGTGCATATACAAAGATATATTCAAAGGGTTGCTTCTGTCACGCAGAAAAACGCAGAGATCCCATCAATCACCACTTATAAAGGGAAATTTGAAAGCGAAAGAAAACCAGATCACTGCTTTGGCTGGTGGTTTGGTTTTCTTACTCAGCAAGTATTTCATCTGCCAGTTTTTATTTAAGTATGGCAGACAGAAAGGCATGTAATCCAAAATAATATAGTTTAACTACAACCATCACCATGCAACATTACCCTTAAATAATGTTGTAACCGTCAACAAGGTTTCAACAGTTCCACTGAATAAACAAGAGTGAAAGAAAGTGGGAAAAGTAAAGGCTTGAACAGCAACTAGCAACTAAAACCAAGGGTAGGTTTATCTTGCTTCATTCAGTCTCTTCAAGAATCTTAAAACTGGACCATAAGGTGTTACTGTCTCCTAGATTGTCACAAAAGGGCACTAGTTGTAAGCAAACATCATGGAACACTTAACATAAATATCTTCACCATGAGAAAACATTGTTATTCATGCTGAGAAGAAGATGCATTCTTATGCAATAAACCTGTAACACGGGAAAATTTTAAAGAACAAGAAGATTCACATGCCAGAATCAGCAAAACTGAACTTGAGGATGTTATGACAATCAAAGGAAAACAACATCATGAATTTGCACTGTTGTCTCAATCAAATATTGATTACAAACATCAAAGTAATGCCAACAGAAATATTTTGTGTTATAATAATATGTCTAAAACAGCATATCTGCTTCAGGGATCTGATTCCAAAAGGTTATTCCATTTCCATAACTTTAACCAAGGGGAAAGCATATAGTCCTGTCATTTGGAAGCTACAGATGAATTATTAAATAAACAGGTTCAAACAACATGAGCCCCCCCCCCCCAAAGTTTAGTACAAGGATGTTTCTGGGGTAACTCCTTCCATAATTTGAGAAAAAGAAAAATCACTGCAGAAGACAGTTTTTCTAATCATTGGCTTCACCAGTAGAGCAGGCCCCAGCAGAGAATTTTAACTAATAAAATCATTTACATGCTTCCTAAGCATTGAGATCAATTTTATCTTTGAATCTCCAAAAGGGATTAAACAGAAAAAGAAACAAGAGAACATGTGAACATGTGACTGTGATTCAATTATAAACATATCACTTCAAATTCATCAAATTGATTCAAGTATAGCAAAACAATGATATTTGTGCATTATACAGGTGTAAATATCAATAAATCAGTACTACTAAACATTAGACCAATGCCATCCAGTATTCCTTTCCTTAAGCATAAAAGAAAATTTGTTAATGTACACAGTTTTGTCAGGTCAGGTCCCATTAGCCCATAATCCACTCCTTTCACAAAAGACAAAGAAAGAACTGGAAAAAGAAAAAGGGAAGAGACCAGCTTCCTCCTATAAAACTCAAAGTATCAATTGAACAGGCCCACCTTGCCCTGTTAAATAAAAAAATCCCTTCTCTTTATGGGATTCATGCTTTTGCATACTCTAGCTTCTAATAATTCCAATATGATATGAGAAAGGTATATGGTATGCTTTGCAGGCCCCAGTCTTGATTTTATGTTGGAGAAAGCAACAGATTCTAACTTCAAAATTTCTGCTTTAGCCAAGCTCCTAAGCATTAAAAAAGTACGTAGAGTTAGTTATGATGCTTTAGACCTGCTTTCAAATGAAAAACTCCAATAAAGCACCATGGTGCCACCACAATAGGAACCATATAAGGATCACTGGGCCACCAGCTATGGATGTGTATATACAATAATTTTAGATTAATATTAGACAGCCAGATAGAAATATATGAAAAAGTATTGCAGTTAGAAAAGGACAATTGAGAGATACCATCTGCAAACTACATGTATTGTGTCAAGAATACAAAAAATGCATGTTGTGCTGTCTGGAAGTTCCAATTACAAGGGAGGTCAGTGACACACTAGCATTAAGTAATATGATTAATATTGTCAAACTCAAGAACTTGTAACTAGAAGCATAAGTAGCCCACATTGTTAGGAAATGGGAATTGATCATTCATTCATCTTTAGGCAGTAAGGAAACATAAGAATACAGATGGAATGTTGACCAGCAACATAAAGCAAAATTATCTTTCTATACAAAAATGACAAAACAAGTTACATATAAAAATCAAATTAACTGTATTTGCACAAACTGTGACTACAAATGTAGCAAATTACGATAAAAGTTCAGCAGAGCTGGAGTCATATGATGTGAAGCTTGACAGGATTGAATGAACATCTATATAGAAATTTGGAGAAATATAATAGAAACCATCACAAAAATAAAACACAGATTATTGTTTCCTATTTCAACTTGTGGGCTTACATTAACTTTAGATTTGAAGAGTATTTTACGATTTTCTCCTCTTCTCTGCCCACTTGGGTCCATAGATTGCTAATTGAGTCCGACCAAACCGTCGATCAGTTATCTGCAACCATATTAGCAATTGAAACACAATATGTGTATCCTGGTACTGAAATATATAAAAATATTTGTTTTGGGCCACCCAAACTTAAAGCCCACATCACTAGTTAGATAGATAAATGGTAGCACACAACCCAATTCTATCAGGGGATAAAAGATTATAAATGAAACACACAGTTGAAGAAAGTACACAGGCAATATGCATGTAGCCACTTCAACATATGAAATGCTTATAGCTCCTAAACAGCAGCTTATGATGTGGGCAGAATCTTAAACGTCCATCACAAAGATTTCATCATATTGTTTAAATATCCAAATATGATTGTCATTAACTGTCTTTTCTTAATAGAAAATTTAATGAACAAAGGAACAGAATGAGAGCTGTACCTTTACAAGACATCCACAGGAATCCAGGACGTTTGTTCTCAAAGGATACTCCACAACCTAGATAAGAATAATATCAAAACAGTGAGAACAAGAAGGAAATGGACATATTTTTAAAATCCATTTTTAAAATAAACAAAAAAATCTTACTCACAATAAAGGTGTCTTCCCCAACTACAACTGACTTAGAAATTTGACCCATTAGTATGCCATAGTCAACTTCTGTATATGGAGGTGTAACACTTATGAAATCAAATGGTCTATTGTCCACCTGTTGTAAGAATTTTTCAACACGGACTGTGTGTATAACCGAAACATCAAGAAATCCAGTCCATTCCAGATTTGGTCGCAGAACATCTGAAACAACCCAAGGATCCATCTCAACAAAATGTGCCTGTCAGATGAAAAATTGAATTAGATAAATATCAGGGAATCAACATTTCATAACTTTTCATAATTCTTGCAACTTCTAGTATCAAACCAAAACCCCAACTTAATGCTAGAACACTTGTTCAAACTTTGGTTAACTAGAAATCAATTATTGGTTAAAGGAAGGTAATGCCACAGTCCAATAAGTTATAATGTACCTCAGAGCATCCTCGGCTGATGGCTTCAATACCAACAGATCCTGTACCACTGTACAAGTCTAACCAACGACCAGGACGTAATGAGGCAGGACAACCACCAGCTGCCTGATAAAAGCTACAACAAATCATTCCACAAGAAAAGTGGCTCAAAGAAACACAAATTCCAAAATCCAATTACTACCATTTTCAGTAATCAACAAAGACAAACCAACAAAAAATCTTAAATTTTTTATCTATGCACATCAACAGGATTTAAGCTAAGGTATAACTGCTACCTGCAATATATCAAATGCTGCACCTTTTACTACTTCCATCATTGGTCTGACGTCCATGCCTTTGGGGGAGAGTAACTTCTTTCTTTTAGCTGTGCCTCCAAGCACCTAGAATAATCAACATTATCATTGCTCTCATATTTCTTTGACAGAAAAATCTGAAGTTCCAGGTTAGGTAAAATCATTGAAATATTATGATGTCCCTCAGAACTTGAGTTAACCAATACCTGATTCCTGTCTCAGTTTTGTATATTGACCACCACCCCTTTTTCCCATATTTATTTAAATAAATCCAAATTGCAAGACTTCCCCTTCTTTTCCATTTTTCTTTAAATCAATCAAAAACAAGTAAAATTTAAAGCAAATGCATATGGTACCTGAAGCAACTTATGAGTGGTCCTTGGGGTCTTAGCTTCCTCCTCTGCCATTATCTCCTTCCCTCTTCCTTTCTTTAGGAATTCCTTTTTCTTACTAGCCTATAAACCGAATTTAAAAATCAAATATTTCACCAATTAAGCCCCATTTTAAACAATGCATAAATTACTTGAAATCCCAGCTGAACATACAAAGAGGCAGAAAAAATCTACCTTTGTTTCAGTTAAGTATTCGTTGGGATTGAGACCATATTTCTCCAGCAAAGCTTTCTTGTCTTCACTAGCCAATTCATTTCCAGACTCTGGTTAACTTAAACCATAAACTGTGAAATACCCATCAAAGCGATAAGAGATAAAAATAAAAAAGAAAAAGAACTGGGTATTTTGGGATCTTAACTGGAAAATACGATGATGGTGGAGAAGCGTTGATTGCTGGGTCTGGAACAAGTGTTGAAGACAAAAGAATTCCGAGAAAATGAGGAGAAGCTGTTATCGTATTTTCTGTAGTTGTTGTGGATGTTGAGGCTCAGGGGAGAAAGAATAGCTAGGGATGACATCGCCATTGTTGGACCTTGAGCATTCGGTTGAATGCTTCAACAGTGAACTTAAACGGCGGTTTAGGGGATAAGGAAACACTGCCCAACGAACCAAATTAGGAGAAACTATAAAAGCCCCCCAAAGTTTATGTGAAGTTATACTTTACTCCAAAAGTTTTTAATTTTTTTTCTTTCTTTTTTTTGTCAAAGGTTTTTTTTTTAATTCTTTTTTTTTTTAACAAATTCATAAAGGTCCGAATTTGAACTCTTTCTTTATAGAAAGGAAGAATGCACTTATATGTGATCTGATGTCACTGGGTTAAAAGCACGAGTGCTTTTTTATTCTTAATTTATTAGGTATTGTATACTAAGATTTTATAAAAAAAAAAAAGTCTTTGATTTAATGAGTTAATAAAATTTAAATACATAAATAAATAAATATGATATTATATTTATATCATGGGATTGATATTGTCCAACTAATATTTCTAATATTAAATTGTATTTATTTTTTCTTTTCTTGTATACTGTAAAAAATAAAAAAATAAAAATCTGGTCTTCATGGATAAATAAATTTTTAAAAAAACATACAAAAAGAAGAGATTGAGAATTAAGAAAGATTATTAATTTCTTTGTTCATCTTTTATTATTATTATTATATATATATATGATCTAAACAAAACCAAGTTTTTGGCACGTAAATCCTCAGTAATCAAAGGAACCATAAAAGAGTTCAGGAAACTGTGAACTCATCTCCCTGTCCTTATCCAAGATGGCATCCACAAATGAACTTGCAGAGGATGAAGAAGAAGCGGCACAATCATATGAAGCTTCATTCTTTCCGCCACTGAACTTGCACTGGGATGTTTCCTTCTGTGTCAAAGTGGAAGAGCTAGTAGCCGATAGAGTCCCGGGAAACTCAGGCTGCTGCTTGGGATTTGTTGCGGGCGGGGGAGGATCAATGAGGAGGAACTCACTCCAGCTGGAAGGAGAGGCAGGGGAAATCTGAGCCTGAGGAGGTGGTTGGAAGGGGGTCGGTGGAGGCGAGATCAGCTGGGAAAAAGTGGGGGACGATGGGGATGATGATGAAGAAGAAGTAACTTCATTGAAGAAATTATACGAACTGTAGTCTTGGTTGGGGGTTTGATATTGAGACAGAAGTTGTGACCTGGAAATGCTCAATGTGTTGTTGTTGGTCGAGGTTTTACCAAAGGGATCAACTGGGTTTCCGGTCACTGGAAGGCCGCTGCTGAGGTTTCCATAATCAGAAATGACCTGAGACATGGGTTTATGGGTTACAGGGTCAATTCCCATCTTGGTAAGTTTCTTCTTCAGCTTGGTGTTCCAGTAGTTCTTGACATCATTGTCCGTTCTTCCAGGCAGGTGTTTAGCAATCAAGGACCATCTACATCATGTAATTAAGCAAAATAAGCTTATTTTCCCAATAATGAGGTATTGGCAAGGGCAAGTTGAAATTTTGAAAAGCTTTAGCTTTAAATTATCCACAGAAATAAAAAATACTTGACAGAATGCAGTTTTAATATCAAAAAGACAATCATAGCCTTTGAATGTAGTCCCGAATCAGATCTAAGAGACTCACATTTACACTCAATGGCTATGGTTTTTTAGCCCGCAAAACATCTTTTTCATGTAATAAAACTTGTGTGAAATTACTAGTTTTGTATATGTGAAAGAGAAGAGAGATCATTAATTTTGCATTAACAGAAACAACTGTTAGACATATCTGAAAAATCTGGAAGGAATTGGTTAGTTATGACACAAGAACTTCTAGAAAGCCAGACAAAATGCATGCAAAAGTATATTCAATATATATATATATATATAAATTATAATATCAAAAAATTCCTTGCCTTATATTTCAGCAAGATAAGAAGATGAAAGCTCTAAATTTACCTGCTACCAATGAGCTCATGAAGGTTAATGATGATTTCTTCCTCTTGAGGAGTGAAGTTGTCATGCTTGAGATCAGGCCTCAGATAATTAGTCCACCTAAGCCGGCAGCTCTTCCCACATCTGTTTAGTCCTGTACAATATATTTCATCAAATTATAAAAATGTAAGAAACCCCATGTAAATAATCATGGAAAAAGAAGGGTAAAAATATATACCTGCTTTCTTTGGGACCAAAGTCCAGTTGCCAATTCCATGGTTGGAGACATATGCAAGGATCTTGGCATCTTCCTCTGCAGTCCAGAGGCCCTTCTTCACGTTTGATTTGTCACAACAGGGAGGTCTCCCCATTTGAGAGGTAATTCCAAGGCTGGAGGAGAAGGAGGAGGAGGAGGAGGCGGCGGTGGTGGAGGAGGACAGGAAATTATGTAATGGTGATGCAATTGTTATGGTGTGTAAGATTATTTAAGGCCAGAAAGGAATGGGATTAACAATTGAGGAGGCAAGAAAAGCATGCAGATGGCTCCCAATTAGCAGCCAATATTGCATGATTTTTTCCATCTTCTTTAAGAGGAAAACCTTTTGACATGACATCACAATATAATTCATGCTTCCTCTCCTATCACACATATGCTTTGCTAAATAATCAGTTTATTTTGATTTATTTTGAGATGAGAAATGCATCCTCTTAACAAAGTTATTCAGCAACTAAATAAGGATCTAGAAAGTTTAAGTTTTCCATCTCCCATCCTCACAGTTGTTGTATCTTTGTGCCTTTTTTTCAAAAAATAAAAAATCAAATAAAATCAACGTGGTAAATCGATGAGAGAAGCGTAAGCAACACTTTCTCTGACACTACTCAACTTGTTAGTAGCAAAACAAATTGCAATTCAACCTTTAATTAATTTGCTTTATTCCAAGTAATTAGTGAGAATAGCTTCCTTGAACTGGAGAATCATATAATATAAATGAGTATGACTTTCATTTCTCTGGGTAAAGCGTAACAATGGAAGTATATAGACCACTTGAGACACAACTAATGAGGAAAAAATGTCCTAAGACGAGCATACCTTACAACTTTTCCTACAGTATCCATTATATTTTTCAGAACCCAACATGTATTCAGGGTTCTTTTCACACTCACCAGCCTTTGCCCACATTGGGCAGCTCTCGCTCTTATCAACACACTCACCCTTTGCCGAGTGCCTCTTTGGTTTATGAAAGGTCCTGGCATGGATCCACTTGGTTGCAGACCATTTCTCGCCCTTGATCACAGGGCAACTCCCATGCAAGCTGTAAACATCTGTAGTTCCATTAAGGTGAAGATTGAAGAATAGCAATGCATCACCTTTCCTGGGTTTTACTGCAAGTACACAGTATGATATTTTATCAGATATAGAGAAGAACAACATGGCAGAATTAAAATTCGATGCATTTATTGCATGGACAAGAACATCATGTAACAGGTGAATGGCAATAAAATTGCCCCCACAGAGTTTATTGAACTGGCAGACTCACTTGTATTGTTGTACATCATAGAACTGGAACTAGACAGAACGGATATATCATATATTGCAGATAAACAGTGATATACAGTAAAAAAAAAGTTCTTCATTAGGGCTCCCTGATTTTGACTAACATTTCTATGAGAATGGAAAGGTAGGATCAGGCTAATCAGGGAAAATAAGTAGAGAACCAATTCCATTTATGTTCAGGCAGGATTTGGGAATGATCAAACGCGCTAAAGGATCACATCCATAACCTTTATATCAACTGGCAATTACATGAATCTTAAGATGTGGTCCACAGTAATCAAATTGATAAACTAGATGCAGTCCCGAGCAATAGATCCTGTGTACACATGCTCATGTGGATGTTAATCCCCTGTTTCCATTTTTTGTATGTTTGTGAAACCAAGTTCTGAAAATGAACACAAAAAATGGAAAATGATTGCAAGTTTCCTTGCAACTAACAAAGTTCCTCTTGACCATGGCAAACAAAAGGAAAAATAAGACGGAATTGACCACAAAGCTGCCTAACCAGAACACATTCTCATAGCATATGTAAATCTTATTTCAATCTTATAGTATAGGAATTTGGAAAAGTGTTGTCGGCATGACTTCAAAAGAAGATGTAAGTATGAGTAGAAATATGATTTCTTTGAGACTACATCTTTTAGGTTATACCTGCATAGCCTCTTTTAGCACATTCTGACCAGCTGCCATGCCTTCCCTGAGTGATTCCGGCCTGAAGAAGAAAGAGGATAAGTGACAAATAAAGGAAAAGGTGGCAGTGCAACAATGAGAAAATAGGTAAAAAGAGGAATCCAGAAAGAAAAATTCCATAACCACCAGAGAGTATCAGATTCAGAAGCAGTTGAGGTATACCTGTGAGGAGGGAAAGAATGTTTCCCCACCACTCTCAACATCAGACAAATACATGAGAACAGTGGCAACACGGTGACCACCTAGCTCCTCATGATAAACCTTATCGTAAAAAAAATCAAAATGTGGCTCATACTTTTGACCATGCTGATAACGCAGTATCTGAATGGATTCTGCATTCTCTGATTGCAACACCACGTTCCAGGAAGATGGGATAAGACTCTTCCCAGAAGAAGGTAACAAGTTAAAATATCAGTGACAAGCATGCAGCAGATATATACCTTCTGGAAGAAAGGTCCATGCAGCAATCCTGGCTTCAATATCAGCAACTACTTCATCCTTCACAAGTGAAAGAAGCGGCACCATGTAAGCTTCCCAACTTGAAATGGATGTCTTAATCGCACAATAATCACATTCCTATAAATCAGTGAAATTCTAGACAATATGAAATGGAAACCTAATGGATGACATGACCTCTTGCCCCATCAAACAAGTAAAAAAGGCAGAATGGATTTTTTTTAGTAGCAACCAAAATCTATTAAAAGATGGAACCTTTATGATAGTTTCTTCAGCGGCCGAATATACCATTCAATTAATGAATTAACCATCATTAAACTTGTTGTCCCTTGTTGTCCCTTGTAGTTAGTTTCTATTTTATACACCAAAAGGATAATGATATTAAGCAAACAATGTCACACAAGATTGCAATAATAATGTCAAAATGTGTAAACCACTAAGACACTTGATCTACACTACCCCGTCTGTTAAGCTTAAAACATAGACCAATTTCATATACAGACCTGATGCTTCACAAGAAACATGCCAGAGCTGGTGCGGATTTCGCTCTCTGTGCTATTATCTCCCACAACTGACCTCACTAGCTTATCCTTACCCTAGTATCCACAATGAACCATAAAAGAGAGTAAAATTTTCCCAGTCCCTTAAATTTCCTACAAATTCCCCCACAGTAAAAGGAAACAGTATATTTCCCAACCAGATCAATGAGATGGTCACACTCCTCATGTGATAGAAATCCTTTGTATGTAAAGACCCTGCAAAAAGTATATAATTCTCGAATCCAAATGAAATGTAAATATGTAACGTCTCCATACCACATCAGAAGAAGAATTCGACAATGAGTGATATAGTGATATATAAGTGCAATGGTGGATTTCAGCCTGGTAGCTTCATGAAGAATCCAAAAGAAAACTTGCAATTTGAGAACTTTATAGAGAGAGAAAAAAAAAATGTGTACGGTACCTTGGACTCCATGAAAGCGGAATGACACGAGTAGGATCAAAAACAACGGAAAAAACACCTTTCTTCGTTCTAAGCATGCAAAAAAACAAAAAACAAAAAACAAAAATCAATACAGGTCGCGTTTTCAATTCAATGCAACACTATTACAAGAGGGGGAGAGAGAGAGAGAGAGAGAGAGAAGATTACGGTTTCTTTTGGCCGGAAATCCGAATTGAAGCGCGGGAGAGATGAGGGGAAATGAGAAGGAAAGTGAGAGAAAAGGCAAGAAAACAGCGAGTATCCATCAGACAAAATTTTTCTCTTGTCTGCAAACCTTAACAACTGCTAGTTACATTTAAAAGAAACTGATAGCTGTTACTGATGCTAAGAAATCTGTTTCTCTCTCTTTAGGTAATTAATTAATTGAGTTCAAAGAGAAGACTTTTGAATATTTCCTATCTTCATTTTTTCTTCATCTTCTTCTTCTTCTTCTTCTTTTTCTAATTTCGCTATTTGTATTAAGATGGAATTCATGGGCGCTGTGAAGAATTTCAAGAGAATTGTAGGGAATGCTGTATTGTATTCAACTTAAGCTTTGTGTACAATGGGTTCAGTGTATATATAATTTACAATACATATTTAGATCCTAAATACATGCCTAAACTTATGCATATATATGACCGTTGCCTTTGTTCTTCCTTAGATTGTGCCCTGTATTGAGTGGCTGAGGTAGTTTCCTGTTTTCTGATATCTGTTTCCTTTCTTGACATATCTGTTTCCTTCCTTGATTCATGCCTTACTCTATTTCCTTTTGATTCACACACAGTTTGGCTGTGTCTGTAAGCCCCTGTGGATTAGTGGATTTGGAGGGGAAGTGGGGGAGAGAGAGGGGTAGGTGTCTCCCTCACTCTATTTGTTTTTCTTTATTAACGAAAAGGGAGAAAGACAAAGGGTGATAAAGCTCGCTCTATTTTTTTTTTACCTTTTTCCTCCAAAATTAGAGGAATTGGGAATTTGATTTATATATTTAATATATTTTTAATATTTTTTAAAAATAAATATATAAAAATATTTTATTTCAGTTATTGTTTTAATTAGTAAATTTTAAATATTTTATTTTATTTTATTTAAAATTATTTAATTAAATAAAAATCTTTTTCTTTCCTCTCCCCTATTTTTATATATCCAAACAAAGTTAACATTAACTTTTTTCTTCCCTTCACTTGTCCTTTCTTTCCTTCCCTTCTCTTCCCCTCTCTTCCCTTTTCTTTATTAATTTTTTTCCAAACAAATTGTAAATGACAACGCATATACGTGTTTGTGTGTGTCTTCTTTTTTTTTTCACTGTAGAGACTAGGGTTTTTTTTTTTTTTTTGACAAAAGTAATGGTTTGTAGTTAGGTTATGAAATGTTAGCAATTAAGGATTTGATTTCCAAAACCGGTGATCTTCCACTCCTCTCGTTGAGGCGCGCAGCCCATTGGGCTGCATGGTGGAGTTTTGTAGAGACTAGGGGGTTGAACTTTAAATCTATGGTAAAAAGCACAGCTAACTCTATCATCTGACCAAATGGCTAGTGGCACAATGCACATATGTTTACTTTCTGGGAATTTTCCATTCAGAGTAGGGAAATCATGAGAACTTTCTATAAATTCCTTGTTTTGCAGTCATTGAGTAAGTATAACTAGAAGTGTTCACGGTGTAATTTGGTTTAGATTTTAATATTTTTTAAATTAATTTAATTTAATCGATTAATAAAATTTTTAAATAAATCCAATCAATTATTATATAATAATCAAACTAATCCAACTTAAATCGAATCAACGTAGTTCAGTTAGATTGATCGATTTTAACATTATTAAATATATAAGATAATGTAAAACTATTTTAATATCAAATAGAAAGTATAACCATAAAACACATTAGCATGTAAATCAGTAAAAACATAATAAAAAATACAAATTATAAACGAGTTCTTACACTTCTTTACATTTATAAAAATTGAAAAGATTTAAAAATTTTTCTTAGTTACATCACTAGAGGCACCAATAACAATAAAAGATTTCTTCAAGTTTCTAGCACAGCGTAAATAATTTTTAAAGATAAAAATTAGTTTTTTTTTTCTTAGTGCACTAATAATTTAATCTCATATTTTAAATCCTGTTAAAAGTGAATAAAATTTAACATGAATATCACTAACATTGATTAGAAGCATTCATAATCAAAATTTAGAACTTTTAAACCAAATATCCAAGAATAGTAGAATATCAAGACTAATTTTATTATATAATTTTAAAACTTTTAGAATGATACTTATTTAAAATTTAGTTAGGAGAATTATAAGATTATATATTTTAAGAATAAATTAAAAATTTAGGGTTCTAAAAGTAAATGCGTAAATCAGTTCTAAAGGAATAGAGTTGCATGTGAATTAGAAATTTAGAACTAAGGTTAAAGTGCAAGATTAAAATGAAAAATTAACTTAGGGAATATAGGAATGTTTTATTTTTATTTTTAATTAAGTTAATGGAGTTATTATCTTGTAAAATTTAAAAAAGAAATTTTAAAATACTACAAAAAATATATTATATTATTTAATTAAGTTATCTTGTAATTAAATTTTATTTTGTAATCGGACAGTTTGAGTGGTTTAAAAGTAAAATTATAAACCAAACTAATTATATCAGTTTTAAAATTTTATAATTTAAACCAACTTAATTTTATATTGATTTGGATTGGTTTTTGATTGGATTGGATCAATTTAGGTCGGATCAATTGGATGAAATAAGATATGAACACACTTAGGTACAACCCAATGTCAGATAGTGAATGCATTTAATGGTTTAAATTGTGCAGTGTAATGTATACAAAATGCAATATTTGTTTGGACTTTTTATTGCTAAAGACTTTCCTGGCCAAGCCTAAAACTGATTTGGGCTTTCTAGTCTTATTAAGTTGCAATGACATGCATTTCATTAAAAAAAAAAAAAAAAGTTCAAGGATTGCTTTCCATGTTGGTAGTGTTGCAGAACCAACAATGGAAGCATCCCAGGGTTCTTTCCTTAAAAATTTCGATTTCTTTTTTAGAGCATCTTAGCATCGGAATTGTTGGCTTGTCCAAACTTCAATATATGGTAATTAAGTTAAAAAATGTAGGGTAGGTATAAGCCACTGAAACACAACAGTAATTCATGGACCACTAAGCAACTTTTTGAATTGCCATTACATTCATTATATATAACACTGTCATACACAGGATGCTCTAAATGAACAATTACTGCTCAAACTCTATTACCATAAAAAAAATTTAGAGCAGAAATGCAGAATTCAAGGGCTCCAATCCAACCACCAAGTTCAATTTTTTTTTTTCTTTAATGGGACACAAATAGGCTAGAGCCTTCAATCCACGAAACGTTTCACAACCAAGAGCACGATCAAGCAACCATACATCATCGCATTAATCACATTGTGGTGAAGGAAGCTCAGAGCACAGGGCCCGACGAGTGTCACCAAGAGGGAAGGAAAAGCAATACAGATGAACAAAAACAATGTCACCTTCAAGAAAAAGAAAAGAGCCTGCTGACTGCAAACGCAATGCAAGAGAATAAAGCATCCTCTTTTCTTTTTATAAAAAGACAGAGCCTCATATGATAAAGGAATACTGGGGAAAGGGGTGAAGCAAGCAGAGATCCAAATAAAGCTAAGAGAGAATATAAGAAACAAAGATCTCAACATGATAGTGACATAAGATTTCCTCTTTGCTGCATGCATCCACAGCTTGACGCCATCAAAGCTTTACTATGACTTGTCTAGTTCGGGGTTCTTTAACAAAAGTTCATTTGCAGGTAGAGAATATCTGGGAAATTCCAGATTTTAAACGAGTTGTTCTGAAAAAAGGAGAAAAGGGCAATTAAGGCCCACCATTGGAGGGTCACCTTTGGTGTTTCTTCCATTAATTCCATATATCGAAGACACACAGTAGGAGGGCAATGAAAGAGAACTTACAGCAAAAGTTGCTTCAATTTCTGTCTTCCTTTTCCTTTGGTAATGCAAAGAAAATTGGTTTGCATGTGGGATCAGGGTCCCCATTATATGCCAATTGTTAGCATAGCAGAAGTATAAGATGCAACAGATAAGCAACACAGTGCCCAACTTTTTATGTAAAAAAGAGGCAAATTATGACATTGTAAAGATTAGAAGATTTTCATTGAGCTCATAAATTCGCATGAACAATGTAAGACAAGCATCTTAAGATTGCCGCTATTGAGTTCTACTTCCTGGCAAAGAATTGTTAGAAAAATTCAAAATCTAAGTAAGGACTTGATGACTTTTCTGAGTCTGTGGCTCCCTTATCATTTGAAGGCAAGGATGACTTTAGCGTGTGCTTTAAGAATGAAAGATCTACAGGTTTAGGGATTTCAGGAGGGTGCGTGCTGCGGATGAGTGCCCAGTTAACACTTTCAAAGAAAGGATGCTGCTTGATCTCTGTGGCACCTCTTTTGAAGCCTAATCTCTTCTGTGGGTCCTTTAAAAGAAGACCACGGATTAAATCCTTAGCAGCAAAACTGAGAGGAGATCCCTCTGGAAATTTTAGGGACTGACCAACCACATTGAACAATGTTTCTCGGTTGCCATTGCCTTTAAATGGTGTTCTCCCTAGCAGTAGTTCATATAGAAAAATGCCAAATGTCCACCAATCAACTGCACTCCCATGACCATCTCCTCTTATTATCTCAGGAGCTAAATATTCATGTGTCCCAACAAATGACATGGAGCGGGCATTAGTTGGCTCTGCAACAAGTACAGGAAGTGAATCTGAATTTGCCAAACTTGTTCTTTCACTTTTCACTTTGGATGTTTTGGAGCTGAAGAAACGAGGCTTAAAGCAAGATGGTTGCAAACAAGAAGGTTCTACGCATACTGGTACTTTGCAGGCTGGATCAATGCATGCGGGTTGAATGCAGTATGCAGAGATTATACAAGATGGCTCTGTGCCAGACTGCACAAGCATAGGGTTGACAAAACATCTTAATGACAAATCAAAGTCGGATAGCATTATATGGCCGTCCTCCCTTACCAATACATTTTCAGGCTTCAAATCCCTGTACACCACGCCCATCATATGCAGATACTCAAGGGCCAGAAGCACTTCTGAGGCATAGAACCTGCAAGGGCCAAAAAAATTTATCAGAAAACTAAACAACCGCCTTGATTAAGTCAATTTCCACAGTGATAATTGAAAAAAACTGAAAGCAATTATGAAATTAAGTAATTAAGCATGATGGTGGATGGTGTTACGCAAGTATTTTGTCAACTAAAATTCTAAAAATCCCTTTTTTTCAAACACAATTAACGACTTTCTTAAAGATTCCCAAACATGAAATCATGGAGCATGATTCAAAAAGTACTTGAATAGGAATCTTTGTTACAACTTATCTTCATTGCAAAAGCAACAACATTGCCGAACTGTATCTACGTGCAGACGTTCTATAGCAAAAATTGTAGTGACCTCAGCAGAAGCAAGATTCATTTTGAACCCACAGACCATTTCCACACATTACAATCAAGTACAGTAGTAGAATATTTAACTTTGAAATCAAATTATCTCGTACCCCCCAATCCTATTGTCCTCAATTCACCACCCCCACCCATCTTGGGCCAACAAATCCTCCCTAACACTTTAGCCGCAACCACTGAATACAATTAAAAACCATTGAATGCTAATTCTCTGGAAATGTTCAAGTTTCTGACCCTGTTATCCTACTTGGTATCTTCATTGCAACAGCTTTCTTTAACAACTAAACTGATGACAAAACAGGGCCTAACAACATACAAGATACATCTTAAAAGTTAGGAGCTAACCTGGCAGCTGGTTCAGAGAAATGCTTGCTAGGCTGTCTCTGCCTCAGGATATGAAGATCCCCACCACTACAAAATTCCATCAACAAGCAAGAAAACTTCTCTGTCTCAAAATGCGAATAGAGGGTAGGTAAAAATGGATGATCTAGCAAACCTAATATCTCTCTCTCAGTCTGTGCCCTCATCAACTTCTTTCTCCCAGCTAACATCCCTTTATCCATCACCTTTATAGCAAACAAACACCCCATCCCTCTCAACTCAGCCAAATAAACACTCCCTATATCTCCACAGCCTAACTTTTTCAAAAGCCTAAAATGACCCAACCCCAAGTCCCGATCTTTACCTTTAACGCTCTGTATGGCATCCCATCTAACATCATTGCCTCTATGCGGCTTTGAAGGGCAGTAGCTTCTAAAACTACACTCATTTGCATCAAAGCTACTATTTTCACTCTCTTCACAGTCAACGCTAGAGTCCACCGTCTTGTTTGCTTCAATAGTAGCATTACTAACATTGCTACTAAAACTATTGCTGTTTTCAGACCCAGAAATCTTAGTACTAGTGGTACACATGCTTAAGTTGACGCTGTTATTCAGCCTAAGATCCTGAAAACTGCTGGTGCCAATGCTAGTACTGCTACTGCTAACTCTAGAATCAGACCCAGAAATCACACTACTAGAAAAGCTGACAGTAACACCATCATTCAAGATCAGATCTTTAATGGAGCTAGTGACAGAATCACCCTCAAAATTTTCAGTCTTTTTGGGTTGTATATCCATTTTTGAGAAAATTGCAACAGAAGTGTTAGATGAAACGCTTGAAAGGAGGTTTCTTGGTCAGAAATGGAGGTTGTGGATGTGGTCAAGGCAATGTGGGGAGTGACCGAGGTGGTCAAAGAGGGAGAGACGCCAGAGGCGGGCTTAGAATGAAGGAGTTATAAGGGAGAGGGTTAAAACGGCATTCGAATTTGAAAGGGTAATTGGGCAAGGTTCCGGTGATAGACCCAAAGACAGAGTTGGGGTTTGGGTCTCTCTCTCTCACACACACAGAGACAGAGTTCAGAGTCCCAGAAAATGTTACAGCTTGGAGACAAAACACAACAGAGAGATAAAGAGAGAGAGAGAGAGAGAGAGAGAGAAACCCAATTCACGAGGAAGACAAAAGCCATTCAGATTTTGTAAACAAAGATATTAAAAACAGCACCAGCCAATACCGTTACAAGGGAATAGTTTACAGGTAGATACCAATGTTGTGATGCAGTTGGCTCAATCATAAGGCTTTGGCAGGTTGGTGGACTTAGGTTAGGTGAGTGGTCTTTGAAAAAAAAATCCAGAACAAAGACATAAGAACTTTGAAATGAAATGGTACAACTAAAATACAAGTTCTTCCTCATTTTCAATAGCTTCTTAATTACAAAAAAATAATAAATAGAGACAAAAGTGTTTCCATTAAATCTCTAAAAACCTTATATTTTTAATTTTTATTTTTAAAAATGAACTGTTAAATTAATAATTTTATTTATATAAATTACGTATATCAATTTTTAAATATATTTAATAATCTAACTAATTTGTTAACTATACAAAATTTAACATTATTAAATATAAGTTAATAAGGATATTTTATTCTGTATCTTAAGGATACAAGATAAGATTACAATAAATGCATCTTTTTGTAATTAATATATATGAAAAACGATAAAAATTAATTTAAATTTAATTAATTGACTAATTAAAATTATCTACGTGACAATAACACTAAAACAAATGTAAACTTTTATTATTATTATTATTATTTTTTGTGTAAATTAATTATAAAAAGTTACATTTATTACACATTAACATGTGTTTTAAAGATACAAGTTAAACTAATCCAAGTTAATAAATAAATATAAGCAGTTAGAATTTTATGTACAAATTATATATAAATTTTGTGTATAAGTTAATGATAACTCTTTTTATCTTTCATATTTCATGTCTAATTGTCACTTAATGCTGTTTAGATTTACTTCCAAGATACACTTACCTTGTCTGTAAAGACTGGACACATCAAACCTTGAAGTGCAATCAAAGAAGAAAACAGTATTTCCGAACTTAATATAAATAAATAATTCCAAAAACTCTTAAATTTCACAGCAAATCTCTGCATTCATATCCCAAAATGAAGCCACTGAAGATGGTTGCTGTTCTTGTTCTGTTCTTATTTTCTGGTAATTTCCTTCTATTCTGATATTTATAGCATTAGAAAACATGAAGCAATGTTGAAATCCTATCTAATAAAAGCAAATATTCATTGCAGGGGCTGCAGCTGCACATACTGTTAATTTCTATGTCCACAACAAATGTCCCTTCCCAATCTGGCCAGCAACCGCCCCCAACACCGGCCAGCCAGTGATAGCCGATGGCGGTTTCTACCTTCCATCGGGGCAAACTCAACGTATTGAGGCTCCATGGACGTGGAACGGCCGGATTTGGGCCCGGACAGGATGCAACTTCAACTCCAATTGGCAACAGGCTTGTGAAACAGGGGACTGTGGTGGAAGACTTCAATGCAATGGACTAATAGGCAAACCTCCGGCCACTTTAGTGCAAATTGTACTCAATGGGGACAAGGGCCAACCGAATTTCTATGATATTAGTCTTGTGGACGGCTACAATCTTCCCGTTTTTATGACAACAAAACCATTATCATCCAAATGTAGCATTGGAGGGTGCTTAAAAGATCTAAAATCTGTGTGTCCACAAGAGCTTAAAGTTCTGAACTCCGGTGGGGAAGTTGTGGCTTGTAAAAGTGCGTGCCTGGCGTTTGATCTTGATTCGTTTTGTTGCCGGAATGAGTATGGGACGCCGGAGAAATGCAAGCCTTATGTTTACTCAAAGATGTTCAAGGATGCTTGTCCTTCTTATTACAGTTATGCCTATGACACGCCTCCTCCATTGGTAAACTGTGCTGCTAAAGAATATGTTATTACATTCTGTCCTTCATCTTGGGGTGTTCATGAGCATGATTCGATATAGAGCATTTTTATGCTCATTAATTATAGTTGCTCTTGGTGAGTTGTGCTGCTAAAGAGTATGCTACCATCGATGTAAAATCGCAGTCATAATGAGAATAAAATAAAAATGTCTCCACTTTACCTAAAAAAAATAATTCTAAAGAACTAATTTTTCTATTTAATTTTTTATATTTACAATTTAGATCCGTGGAAAAATAGGCCCAACATTGACAATGAACCCAATTAGTAGATTCAATTGTGGATATGAACCCAATAAATCAAAAGTAACCCAAAAGTAACTTAATAGTGTAAGCAAATTCACCAAAATACATTCACATGATTGATAACACCTAAGTTAATCGAGCAACCATACGAGAGACATTTTGCTATTAATGAATGTTATAAATATCTCCATCCACCTCCGTGCAACTTAATAATTTTACTATGTTTCTCTCTATAATTACTTTTTTTTTTGAAAGTTTCGCTCTCTTAATTATAAAATATTATTAAGTTGAGCGCAAAGTGTTTTTTTCGTAAAACATCCTTGAGTATTTTTTATGTTGAAGTAGATAGTGATCTCAACATTATAAGTTAATGCAGTTGCCCGAACAAGATCAATTTTTGTACACCTCAAATTAGTGCATCTAAAAATACTAATTTTAACGACGTTTATTTACTAACTAGTGATTCAATTTTTCTTACCTAGTTGTTGAAAAAACCATCGTTCTTAATTTCATTGCCAAAATCTCAAAGCAATAACATTAAAAAAATAATAATAAAAAGGAATTATGTGGGCTAAACAAGAAAGGGAGGATATAATTTATGGGTGAGACGAGAAAAGGATATATGAGCTAGAAGCCTGAATCAAAAAATCCGGCCCATCTGATCCAAAATAATATCCAGCCCATGGCCAATTGGTGACAGCAACAGGTCTCATCAATAAAACGCTACCGTCTAATCTAGGGTTTAAGATTGGGCAGAAAAGATCTACAGATCTAGGGTTTAAAGGTGCATTCCCTTTTTAAATACGGCCAGCCAATTCGGGGACGGTTAGGGTTCCGATTTTCTCATCTTTCTTTCTCCTTCTCTGGCGTTAAGGTTTTGTGAATTTGTGTGGTTTTCTTTTGTTTGATATAATTGGGGTTATTGTTTCTTGTTTTTGTACGATTTACTGATCAATTGATGAGACTGTGAGACCAACAACATGATGGATTCGTTCCATGATTTCGTATGCATTTAAGTCTCTGATGATCTTTCTCATTTCGTTTCAATTTTCCGAGAAAAATAAGAAAAAAAATCTGTTTGGTTCCTGAGAAAGGATGAGTATTTCTTTGGTCCGTGTTTCTGATTTCACCGTGACCGATAACTTTCACCAAACTCTGATCTCAAAATATCAAATTTCATATCTTTCTTTTGCATTCATGTTACG
>BPVZ01000011.1:666939-680799 GCA_020521535.1 Rubroshorea leprosula
CAAGTAAATAAATAAATACTAATGATGGCTTTGTTGGGCATATAATTCTTTCAATCTCCCACTTGCACTCAAAGCCATTCGGATACATACTTCAAACCCATTTTACTCAAATGTTTCTCAAATACTTTTTGAGTCAATGGTTTAGTCAATGGGTCTGCAACATTATCTTCAGAGGCAATTTTTGTCAAATCAATATCTCCTCTTTTGACAATTTCTCTCACAATGTGAAACTTTCTTTCAATGTGCTTTGTCTTTTGGTGAGCTCTAGGTTCTTTAGCCTGTGCGATAGCTCCAGTGTTGTCACAAAATAAAGTTATTGGAGATTTTATGGTAGGAATAACTCCAAGCTCTTGTACAAACTTTTTGATCCAAGCTGCCTCTTTTGCTGCTTCCGAAGCTGCAATATATTCTGCTTCTGTTGTAGAATCTGCTATTGCATCTTGTTTACAACTTTTCCAACTAAAAGCACCATTATTTAAAGCAAAGATATATCCTAATGTAGACTTTCTATCATCAGGATTTGATTGAAAATCAGAATCTGTATATCCTTCAACATTTAAAGGACCTCCACCATATACTAAACAATAATGCTTAGTCCTGTTAAGTTATTTAAAAATATGCTTAACTGCTGTCCAATGCTCTTCTCCAGGATTAGATTGATATCTGCTCACCACACTTATTGCTTGAGCAATATCTGGCCTAGTACATAACATTGCATACATCAAACTACCTACAGCGGAAGCATATGGGCAATTTTTCATTCTTTCTAACTCAATATCACTTTTTGGTGACATTTTCTTAGAAAGAAAAATTCCATGTCTGAAAGGTACAAATCCTTTCTTGGAATCTTGCATGTTAAACTTGGCCACAATTTTATTAATATATGCTGATTGGGATAAACCCAACAGTCTATTGCTTCTATCTCGATAGAGCTTAAGACCCAAAATATATGTGGCATCTCCTAAATCTTTCATAGAAAAATGGTTAGAGAGCCATAATTTCACTGTTGACAACATCCCTATATCATTCCCAATGAGCAAGATGTCATCAACGTAAAGAACAAGAAAAGTAATAGCATTCCCTTGTGTTTTCTTATAAACACATGCTTCATCTAGATTTTGTGAGAAACCAAACTGTTTGATTGTCTCATCAAATCTGATGTTCCAACTTCTTGAGGCTTGTTTAAGCCCATAAATGGATTTTTTAAGTTTACATACTTTATGTTCCTGCCTTTTGGATATAAATCCATCCGGTTGGTCCATATAAATATCTTCTTGAAGATGCCCATTTAAGAAGGCTGTCTTTACATCCATCTGCCATATCTCATAATCATAATATGCAGCTATAGCCAATAATATTCTAATTGATTTTAACATGACTACTGGAGAAAAAGTTTCTTCATAATCAATACCTTCCTTTTGATTATAACCTTTGGCCACTAGTCTTGCCTTATAAGTCTCCACTTTTCCATCTGGTCCTCTTTTTCTTTTAAAGACCCATTTACAACCAATTGTTTTGATCCCATTAGGACGGTCTACAAGAGTCCAGACCTCATTAGAATACATAGAATCCATTTCGGATTGCATGGCAATAATCCATTTATTTTTATCAATGTCTAACATTGCTTCTTTGTAAGTAGTAGGATCTTTCTCACATTCTTCTGAAATCATAGAATAATTCTCATTCAAAAGAGTCAGTCTTACTGGAGGTCGAACAATCCTATTACTTTTCCTTGTTGGAACCATCGATTCATTCAAAATAGGAATACTATCTTGTATTTCCTTTTGGGAATTAATTTCATCATTAGGCTCCATTATTTCTTCAAGAGTAATCTTATTACTCATGTTGCAATTGTCTGCAAATTCATTTTCCAAGAAAAAGGCATTCCGACTAATGATCACTTTTTGCTCATTTGGATTATAAAAATAATACCCAATGGTTTCCTTTGGGTAGCCAACAAAATTGCATTTAATTGTTCTAGATTCCAACTTGTCTGCACTTTGTTTCTTAACATGTGCGTGACAGCCCCAAATCTTCAAGTGTTTGACACTTGGCCTTTTATTAGTCCACATCTCATAAGGAGTTTTAGGGGCTGATTTAGTTGGAACTCTATTTAACAAATAAATTGCAGTTTCTAAAGCATATCCCCAAAAGGATGTAGGCAAATCCATTGCACTCATCATTGTTCGTACCATATCCAATAAGGTGCGATTTCTTCTTTCCGAAACACCATTATGTTGTGGTGTTCTTGGTGGGGTAAGTTGAGATAAAATTCCATTATCTCTTAAGTAGTTCTTAAACTCATCCGAAAGATATTCACCTCCTCTATCGGAACGAAGACATTTAATATTTCTACCCTTTTGTTTTTCCACTTCATTTCGAAATTCTTTGAACTTTTCAAAGGATTCTGATTTGTGTTTCATAAGGTAGATATATCCATATCTAGAATAATCATCAGTAAAAGTGATAAAATAGGAGAACCCACCCCTAGCAACATGGTTTATTGGTCCACATACATCTGAATGTATCAAGTCTAAGACTCCTAAAGCTCTTTCACCTTTTCCAGAAAAAGGCAACTTAGTCATCTTTCCTTGCAAGCAAGGTTCACATGTCGGATAGGATTCAATTTTCAAAAAGTCTAAAGGACCATCCTTGACTAATCTATTAATCCTTTCAACATTGATATGACCTAGCCTTAAGTGCCATAGATAAGTAGGAGCAACCTCATCACGTTTTCTTTTGCTCAAAATATTTTCATGGAAATCTTTTTCAATGCATGCAATAGAATTAAGTGCAGGAGAAAGAAAATAAAGACCATCTTGCTTAAAACCTGATGCCACAAATTTATTATTTAAACGAATGGTAACAATATGTTTGCGAAATAAAAAAGAATAACCTTGTTCATCTAATTTAGAAATAGAAATCAAATTCCTCCTAGCTTGTGACACATAAAGACAATCTTTTAAAAATAAAATAGTTCCTCCTTGCAAAACTAAATTAAAAGTTCCTATAGAAGTTGCTGCAACTTTTGCTGATGTTCCTAAAAGCAAAATGATTTCCCTTTCATTCAACCTTCTGGTTTCCTGAAAACCATGCAATGTATTGCAAATATGAGAGGTTGCACCAGAATCAATACACCAAGAATTCTCAATTCCATCCAACAAATTGGTTTCAACAATGAGTAGATTTATTAACATACCTTCTGAAGGTTTCTTGAGTGAAGCTAGGTATTGGTAACAATTTCTTTTCCAATGACCTTTCTTTCCGCAGAAGTGACAAGCATCTTCTGATTTATCCCTCTTCACCTTCTTAGCATTGCCTCCAGGGATTTGTTTAAAACCTTTGTTATTCCCAAAGTTCCTTTTCTTATTTTTATACTTGGGCTTTGAGGACTTTCCTTTTTCTGCTATCATAATTACAGGCTTCTCCTTTTTAATTAGTTCCTCAGCTCTTTGCAACATATTACGAAGCTCAGGAAGGGTTACTACCATCTTATTCATATTAAAATTCAAAACGAATTGATTAAATGAATCTGGTAGTGAAGATAAGATCGCATCTATCTTTGTCTCATTGTCCATCTCAGACCCAAGAGATTCCAGTTCATTAATAAAACCTATCATCGTCATGACATGGTCATGTACTGGAGTTCCTTCAGTCATCTTGGTGGACATAAGCCCTTTCATAGCAGATTGTCTTGCAGAACGATTTTGTTGTCCAAACATCTCTTTCAAGCTTGCCATTATATCCTTAGCAGTAGCCATTTTCTCATGTTGCTTCTGAAGCCTATTCTCAAGAGATGCTAATATATAACACTTAGCTAAGGAATCATGGTCAAACCATAATTGGTAAGCTTCTTGAGCATCATCATCCGCACCTGGTTCAAGCATAATTGGTGGTTCTTCATTCAAAACATGAACCAACTTTTCAGCAGTGAGCACAATATTCAAATTCCTTTTCCAATCACTATAATTTGGACCTTTGAGACGATTCTCATCCAAAATCTTTGCAAGTGGGCTAAAGTTGTTCATCTTTCTACAGAACAGCAAACAAAACAATTAGTAATCAAATACCATAATTTATTTACATGCACGAACCATTAAATTGGGATTTTGTATATTTAATGGTTTATCTCACTAAGTTTAATAATCTCCTAAATATTAAACTACATCTAATGTTTTTAGTGAGAAATAGAAACTTCATCTAATCACCTAATAACCTCTTTTGAAGTATATTAAGTATTTCAATAAAGCAGATACAACTTATCTATCTTATACTATTTATAAGATTCCTATTTTATTTGGCCTCAAACAAAAACATACCAGCCACTTGTTTCAAGTCGATATGCCCTATTAGTCAAGTGTAAACCCATTATTCCATATATATCATATTTACTGTGACAATACCCCATTTTAGTTGATACTCCCACTAGCTATGACATATCTTTTCATCTCTATGAAATAAATAATAACAATGATAATTTAAGAAAAATTTTATCCTTTTTGACTTCAATTAATCATCAAAATCATTGACATTATTTATTAATAATGGAAGGCCTTTAGAAAATATCTTCAGAAGTTTTCCTATCTCTAACACTTGATATTATTATGAGGGAAAATAATCTTCTTATAATAAAACTAATTAAAATCTATCATATAGATTAATATGAGTGAAATGGTGTCGACCCCTAAATAATGTGTCGACACTACGTCCGTGTCGGAGTTTTCCTGCATGTTTACCATATGGTGTCGACACCAAAATTATGTGTCGACACTATGTCCGTGTCGGAGTTCTGTCCTCTAATTCAGTTTTTTCATATAGGCCCATCAATGTTAATCCAGAGATTTCGAATCTAATCCATAATTTTAAATTGCACATTCCAGCATATATCATAATATATCAAATTGGACAAATCAATGGGATAATCATGTGAAAGCCAAGAGTTGAATCAATACAAAAATTTAATTATTACCAATGCATGAGTTTCATAATTCTCACATATGAATGTTCAACATATATATACCAGAACAACATGCAGAAAAAAATTTTTTTTTTTTTTTCGACTTGTTGCTAGAATTAAAACAATCTATAATGTATAGAAAGATGATTACAGAACATATGATGCAAGGGTAGGCTCTGATACCACTGAAGGTTTTATAAAACACTTAATCAAATTAAGAATTATAAACAAATTATTAGTCCCCATGATGCAAATATGTTCATGTAAAAATTAGGAAAACTCACAGAGATTTCACACACGCAAAATCCTCCAAAAGTTCACACGCGATGCCTCAATTCTGTCTCCTAAAGAAGTGATGGCTTCTCCTCCCACTAGCTTCTGTTTTTCTTGTAAAAACTTGGATACTCTATTGACAAATCAATAGGTCTTATATATTGGGAGCTTGTATAATTAGACTAGAATTACAAATAGCATGTTGCGTGGGACTCCTTTTTGGGATCTTAATCTCTTAGCAAATTGAATTTAAATCAATTTAGGATTGTAATCAAAAACCCATCAGTAGATTACAATCTTATCCAAGAAATTACAGATAAATTTGTGAGATCCCTCAAACCACAATATTTACATAATAGTCCTCCACCAACTAAAATTCCATACAAAGTCTAATCGAATTAGAATTCATTATAAAACTGTCATCTAACCTTTGTATGTGTGTCTCTTAAATATATTTAGACAATAAAACAATTTAGAAAAAATAAAATTTTGATAAAATTTAATTTTCTAAAACTAAGTTAAAAATATTTATTTAAACTGACCGGCCGGATTTTTATCTAATATAAAAGAGACACAAACTTGAATATTCTTTCTTACGATAAGAGTGGTTGTTCCTTATTAGATGACTATAAATCTTCATGTACTTATTATCCAGTCCAATATGTCCGTATATATCCCATTTATTGGGCATCACCGGTTGACAATATCAAAACTAAATAACTTATACATAAGATTAAATAACATCTTCAGGTCTAAGAACCTTTTATGAATTGTGGATAGAATAATCTTTTATTTGACAGTAAATAACTTAAGATTATTCTATATGGTCCAGTTCAATATTTGTCTTATACAAATACTCACTATGTTACTAAGAGTCTAACTCTAGTGGTTGAAATTTACCACTCTATCACTTATGGTAGTACAACATGTGACAACCATGTTAAGCATATTATTCAAAGTATGCTTATAGTTGTGAACAATTTTAAGATCATCAAACCTTTTATTTGATCATCTCCATAATCAATTTAATTAATATATGATCTAAGAATAATAACATTTATTAAATCACCCAAAAGAAAAATATACAAGTAAATAAATAAATACTAATGATGGCTTTGTTGGGCATATAATTCTTTCAATCTAGCAAATCTGTTATTGTGATCGAGGATATTGATTGTTCCCTTGATCTCACCCTACAAAGGAGGAAGAAAACAGAGAAAGAAGAAGTACAAGAAGAAACCAAGGACCGAAGCAGAGACCTCCCAAAGATGAAAGAGAGAATAGAACGAATCAGGTTACTCTTTCAGGGCTACTGAACTTCATTGACGGTCTATGGTCAGCTTGTGGGGGAGAAAGAATCATTGTTTTCACATCAATCATGTCAAAAAACTCGATCCAGCTTTGATTCGAAAAGGAAGTTTGGTTAAACATATAGAGCTGTCATACTGTGGAAATGAAGCATTCAAGGTGCTAGCTAAGAACTATCTGAAACTTGAGTCACACCATTTGTTTTCCAGGATTTCTACGCTGTTGCAAGATGCCAGGATGACTCCGGCGGATGTGACTGAGCATTTGATGCCGAAAACAGTAAGAAGGGATGCTGAAATTTACTTGGAAAGTCTGATTAAGGGGCTTGAATTGGTCAAGGAGGAGAGATTGAAAGCTGTGGAAGAAGGGAAAGTGAAAGAATCGAGTTCGAAGGACAAAGAAACCAAAAAACATAAATGGAGAGAATTGGGCTTCAGATGAAAGACAAGAAAGAAGAGATTGCAGAAATGGAGGAGAATTCGGGTAGACGAGGGAAAGCAGAGGAATGAATTGGATTCTATGACATGGATTCTGGATTAGAAATTTAGAATATGTAGGAGTGGACAACCATGATTTTGTCCTCTTTTGTAAAAGTAATTTATTTTTCTGTTTTTAGGTTGGGCCTATTGTTTTTATTTTGGTCTAGAAGTGAATCCATTTTGGGCTGGAAATCTACTTCACTAAACAAATCTAAAACTTGGCCCAAATAATTTGGGCCTCAAATTAATTTACGGCTCAATGTAACAGATTAAAACGCCGTGTAGCCCAAACCATTATTCAAAGGGTCTCTTGTCTAAAGAGTCCAGTGTTGTTACAGTTGTAGGCTTTACTTTGATCTCCATAGATACGAAAAATCTCAACAAGCCCCCATAAAAAGGGGTTAACATTGAAAAAAGGCCACCAAACTTTGTGGAATTGCCAAATTAACTACCAGTTGGCGATCGTCAGCAATTATGTCATTAACTATTGTACATTCATTAAAAGAAAAATAGTACTAACTCTACTCTATTTTACTTGTCACATTTTTTCTTGACATGATTATAGAGGAAGTTACAAAGATTTATAAAGACACGTACTACCAATTAAAATTTCATATTTACCTTTATTAATGAGAGGGTAGGTGGGAAGTTGGGTTTTGTTCTCTTTTAAAAATGAAGTAATTATAAATAGGAGCAAATTGAAAAAAAAAAAAAAAAGACTTCAATGCTATTTTGCAAATTAAAATTGACAAATAAATTGAATGGAATCATCTCCTTTTAGAAAATGTGATAAGTAAAATGGGCAAGAGGTAGTACAATGTTATGCAATTTTACTCAACTCACTCATAAGAATTGAGAAACAGATTTGAAAAATATTTATCCATTTCATTTGATAAATAATTTGTAAATTTTATCCAGCAAGTTCTATGAAAATCAAAGACAAAACCCTATGTTAAATCCCCCAAACTTATTTTAGATTATCAATTAAGCTCTCAATTTTTATTAAAGCAAAAAAACCTTTGAATTTAGCAATTTAATCTTTTTGTCTTATGATGGATTTAACGCTATTTATGCCTTACTTACATGAATAAGGTCAATACCCACCACATAGGTAATGCTATGTCAATATCTTACCTATATCAAGCACAAATGAATATTAAATCTACCATAAAAAAAGGGAAAAAGGGTTAAATTGCCTTGATTATTAAGTTTAGGGGTTTATTTGCTTAAATAAAAGTTGAAGGGCTTAATCGAGAATCTGAGGTAAGTTTGAGAACTTAACATAGGATTTTACCAAAATCAACAAGAAAATAGCTAAAAAGCTAAACATAAAATAAACTTTCCCAAACATGCTCAAATAATGATTCAAATTGATACCAGCTAAATGACCTTCATTTTAGTCTTTATATATATGTCATTAAATTCATACCTTCCACGTAGAAGCAAGTTTGGATTTAATTTTGATAAATTTTGTGATTTTTGAAGTAAATTGGATCGAATTACTGACGACTTAATTGAACATACTTGAAGATAAGTTGTTAAACTGAATATTCCAGATTAGTATTAAAAGGTCTCTTTTCACCCTTACTAAAAAACAAAAAAAGGAAAAAAAAATAGAGGTCTTTCCACCCTTTAACTTTATTCTTTTTATTATTATTTTATTAGTACTACATTATTCTTCTTTCCTCGTATTTTCTTGTTTGAAAGAGAACATATAATATGTTAGAGAATAGCATAAAATCAATGACGCCCTCATTTGCCAAAAAAAAACAAAAAATGGTGTCTTTAATCATTCAAACTTATTCCATATGTGAAAACAAATTATGCTACGTCTGAATCCGAGAAAGCAGGTTTTGGTATTTGACACATTATGGGACTTATTTTCCAACATCATTTCTTGTTAAACAGTAAGTTTAAAGGAAGCGTACTTAATTTTTCTAAAGGTCAAAAATATTCCAAGAAATGAAAGCACTTAATTTGCATTATTTTTTTAAATTACTTTGACTTTAAATTGGAATGTTTGCCTCTTTTTCAATTTCGAAATTTCTTTCCAGTTTCATTGTGGACAAAGAGTAATTTCATTGATGCCTGCATTTTTGACAAATTGTTCTTATTACAAAACTTATACTACCCTCCATCAAATAATTAAGGACAATATAACAGTATTATTTAATGAAAAAAATTGTTTTATAGGTCATGTTTTTAAATTTTTTTAGAGGACATATTTAAAAATTTATTTTCTAATTAATATTTTTAAAAACTAACTGTTAGATTGAAAATTTATTCATATAAATCATACATACTAATTTTTAAATTGCTCTAATAGACTTAACAATTTCATTAATTATAAGACATTTAATACCATTAAATATTTATAAGTAAATAAAGTTTCTTTAATCAAATAATTATAAATGTTAAAATAATATAAAAATTGACATATATGATCTACATAAATAAAATTTCCAATTCAATGGTCAATTTTTAAAAATATTAATTAAAAAAATTAAACTTTTAGACATCTATTTCAAAAAAAAATTTAAAAAGAAGGTTTCCCCTATAATATCCTCTTATCTAATACTCCAACTTAGAAATTTAGATTTCCAATGTCCTACGGGAGTAAACTGGCTGATGAAGTAAGTAACCAACCTTTGATCTAGACCACTTTGACAACTTAGAATTAATTGTATTAGTCATCGTATCAAAAACATTACTTTATAGTATTTAAGATTGTTACTAAACAAGTTTTGAAGAAAACAACTCATATAAACACTCTAAATGATATAAAACAACATATTTCTTTTAAAAAAATTAAATTTAAAAGAGAAGTTATATACATATAGGAAATTAAAGGGCAAGTTTTGCAATAATTTAAAAAAGAGTTTTTTTGAATTTTTGTTCTAATTAAGGTTATTTTTTTGTCATAAATTTATATAAAAATTATAAATTTTAATTTTAATTTTAATATTATTATCACATGTATAAATTTAATTAAATATTAAATTTTTTAATATAATTTTATCATAAAAAACATATTTATTACATTTTTAATCTATTTCTTAAATTAGAAAAACCAGCCAATGCAGCTAGCTGTCTTTGAGAAAGTGACCAGCACCCAAAAACAGCTAGGCATGCTTTGGTCCCAGAGACAATTATGCATTATATTATAATATGTCCCCTTTTTGACCGGTGAAAGAGGAAATTTCAATGCAAAACAAAGGTATTTGCAAGTTTCTTTCATGTCCTTCATGCGCTAAAAGAGAGACATGTAGTCAATAATTTGCACACATTTACTAATAACTAATCTTATTTTCCAAGTTCATAGAACAGCAATCCCAGTATACGTGGTTCTGATGCATGAATAACAACTTTATTTTGTATATAGATTATGAGTATTCATTATACTCTATTAAATAAAAAAAATTTAATTTGTGCCTTTTTAAAAATAATGTTTGGATAATAACTCTATTTTTTTTTTATAGATTTTGAATATTTCTTGTATTAAATTAAATAAGGAAATTTTTTAATTTGTGCCTTAAGGTTGTAATTATTGTACATGTTTATTATTAATTTGTATAAAAAATAAAAATTGATTTAAGTTTTATCAATCATCGAATTAAATTATTTCACGTGACATTGATGTTGAAATTAAATAAAGTTTACTTTTGTAATTTTTTATATAAATTAATGGTAAAATGATTCAACAAATACATTCTTAAATTATGCTCTAAAGATATATGTTAAAAAAACCTTTAAATGAAATATCTTATTTTTCTCCTTAAAAAAAAAAAAAGCCCTAATCTTATTTTTCAACCTTCATTTTTTATATTTTTTATTAGTGAATCATTTACCAATGAGGCCTTAGGTCACAACTTTAATTGTAAATTCTACTCCCACGAAAATTAGGTTTTGTCTAATATTTTATTAAGTTTTATAAGAAAATCCACCATTGTTTGGATATCGAACTACATGCTAGGCAAAAATACTCAACACTATACTGCCACCCACACAAAAAAAACAAAAAAACAAAAAAAAACAAAAAAAAACAAAAACAAAAAGAGAGAGAGAGAGAGAGAAGAAGAAGAAGAAAGAAAGAAAGAAAGAAGAAGAAAAAGAAGAAGAAAACCAAAGACTTTAATTACTTGGTATATGAGATCTTTATTCCAATTGTAAGAAAGGTGAAAGAACTTTAAAGTGCTAGCTTTTGTGTTTAGTAAATTTTTATAGATAACTTTTTCAAAAAGACATTCTACAGTATCAATAATATATCTTTTATGTTAAAAACATTAATAAAAGTTCCAAAATAATCATTAATAATTTAATTCTTTTGCCTCTTACTTGGTTCATAGAAGAGAAATAGAAGGAAAATAATATCCTTCCATTTTTCTCTCTTTCCTTCTCCTTATTTGTTTAAACTAAAATACAAAAAAATAAGTTAAAAAATTGTTATTCAAATAAAGAAATTTATCCTCCTCCCCCTCAAACCAAAACAAACAAATTATAATCTTAATATTTGGAAAATAATTGATACACGCTTAATTCAACATATTTTTTTGATATTTATCTCGATTTAATTATTAAAATATAATATAAATACATTCGATTCATTTAATTTTTACACTCTATATGCGTGAGTTGTTTAAACGTGGGGTCATAAACGAGGGGGAGGAAAGGAAATGTGTTCTGTGTGAAGAGGAAGAGGAAGATTCCAGCCACCTATTCTTGAAATGCAAAATAGCCAAATGGCTGTGGAGAGCTTGCACAAACTGGTGGGGCATCAAAGTTGAATTACAAAATGAATGCAGGAGGACGTTTCAACTCTTTGGCGCCTGGACCAAAAAGTCACACAAAAAAGAAGGGTGGGACTGTATTTGGAACGCAGTCATATGGTCAGTGTGGATGGCAAGAAACAAAAAGATCTTCGACAGCGTCGAGGTAAACTTGATCAAACTTTTTGAACTTATTCAATTAAGGTCATTTACATGGATTAAAGTTAGGAAAGGCAAGTGTTATTTCAATCTATCTGACTGGCTAATTAACCCTGCCTCATGCCTTACTAGAGTGAAGTAGGAGGGGTTAGAAAGATGGTAGTAACACTAATTGTGCTTATTCCTGTTCTTTGATGAGTTCGGTTGATGTTAATGTAAAAGGGTTTGAGTACCCCTTGTACTTAGAATAGTAATGGAACTTTTGCTGTTAAAAAAAAAAGCTCTATATGCGTGAGCATGACTGCATTTTAAATTTGTTTACCTTTAATTTTAAATTAAAAAATAATAGTTTTTTAATAAATATATTGTGTTGTGTATTAAGGCAAAATGTATATTAATCATTGTCCTAAATATTTTCTTCTTTCTTTAAAAATTGTTTTTAAAATACTTTTTTCTATAGCAAAATATATATTCCCAAACAGGCCCTTAATATACTTAAAAACATTATACTACAAATTAAGACTTATCTAATTAATTTGAATAGTTAATATTGTACAAATTATTGTACAGTACTTCTACGTATAACACTGCACTTTCTCTGTCCCTCTCTAGACTTCTTCATCTTGCTCCCAACCTGCCGGCAATTTACAAGTATACCCTCCAAAGGAAATTTCCATGCGTTTGTAGGAAAACCTAATTTTTTCTGGAGATCAAATTCGGTTAGGGCCTATAAATATATGCATATGAAGAGTGCAAAATCATATGAATAAGAGAAAGCAAGAGGCTTATTAAGCTATATCCAAGAAAAGAAGAATTGGGGGTACCTTGTCGCAGAAGGAATAGCACCGGCTGCATAACTCTCTTTCAATGATTTTTGCTGCCTCTCCATGGCAAACGCTAAGCTGCTTGCCGGTCTATTCCTCCTGTGACAAGATGCCCTGCAACTTCTTCTTCTCCCCCATGTATGTATATATTTCTCTAGTTAATTCACAAAACATGCTATGAAATCCCTCGTTTCTTTTCTGGAAATTAACCTTTCCTTTTCCTTTTCTTTGCACACCTAGTTCTCTCTCTCTCCAGATCTCTTCTTATTCATGCAACTATTTTTTTTTTTTCCTTTTTCTTTTTGCTACATATTTTACATATGAATTTATAAAATATTCTAATGTAATTAATGCGTCGGCAAACGTCACAACTGAGATAAATTAGGAGCTAAAAACCTGGTTTTGGGCAGAGGTAAACCTAAACTCAACTTGTTTTATATATATATATATATATATGCATTTTATTTAACCTGAATTTTATGTACATACACAAAATTAGGGCAGAAGCAATAATAAAGCGAAGATCTTCTTCACCACTTCCCCAAAGAGCTGCTTGTGTTCTCACCTTAATTTTTTGATCTCATCATATGCGTCAGCGCTTCCATGTGCATCCCGGGGTTGTAGCAGTGGTCAGCAATGAACAGCGTGTAGGCTTCATTCTCCAGTTGCTCGCCACTGATGATGGGTGGATTCTTGCGGCTTTGACGACCACCGTCCAACATATTCAGTGAATGTTGTTGAACACAGTCTTAAGCTTTCATCAAGGTTCCGGCCGCATCATGATGGAGTACCTTGACGATTCATCATTTTCCACACAATTTAATCTTTGCGGTAATTATATGGCGAAAGAAGAAACCCTATGTGAAATAATTAATTAATGGTAGTCTTTGTTTCTTTTTCATTTGCATGTGTGTGCTCAAACATGTCTACACATGTGTATATATGTGAATTAAACTCTTAATGAATTCTAATTAATGAATTGAGCATAAGATTTTTAAATTAGAGTTTTTCAATTTCAAATACTAATTAGACATGTCATCATACAAAATTTGAGAAAAAGCAGATACAAGGATACAAATTTTGTTTTTTTTTTT
>BPVZ01000011.1:684734-696173 GCA_020521535.1 Rubroshorea leprosula
TTTTTTTTTTTTTTTTGAATAAATTTTTAGCTGTGATACCAAAGGATTCTCTATGCTTCCGACTTTTATTGGGGATGCTTGAAATCAAAGTAAGGCAATTTATTAACGGCTATTGAGCCTGTCACCATCCCTACAGCATAAGTTGGAAACTGAAGTTTCAAAATGAAGCAATGAAAAATATACCTCGTTATGGAGTTCTGGGTTAGAAATGCAAGTGAAAGATGTTGTAAGCTAAGCTGATCTTTGATAACACCTTGTTATGGCAATTTGACAAAGTGGCATTCCCTTGATCTTTATGGGGAGATTACTCTTTCAATTGGGATTAGCGTCTGTTGGACTTGTTGATTTGTTCATGCTATTTCCTTTCAACTGAATTTTTATGAAGTCTCCAAGCTTCCCACGATGTGGTAGAACAGAATATCATAGGTACTACAGATATATACGCCTCTTCTTTGATAAAGCTTTTAATTTATGTAGTGTGAACCGGTAGACTATATCATAAGGAGTTGAGACCATATAAGGTTATATCATGATATCTTTCACTTGGATTATAATGTATTGGTTTAGTCAATGGGCTGTTATTGATGCAAAATACATTTGAATTTTTAAAAAAAAAAAAAATTTGTAGGGTGTTTTTTTCTAAATTGGAGTACTCACGTTCAAATATGGTAAGTTGTGGTCATCAGTTTGCTGCTATTATACGACATAGACATGCCATCTTCCTTACGCTGCCCTTAGTCAACGGGCTGTATTGAAGCAAGATACATTTGATTTTTTTTTTTTTTTTATATAATTTTGTTGGGTTTTATTTCTAAATTGGAGTACTTACGTTTCAATACGGTAAGGGGTGATCATCAGTTTGCTGCTATTGTACAACGCATACATGCCGTCTTCCTTACGCTGCCCGACGATACAGATAGGAAACAGCTCAGATTGATCTAGGAAAAATGGCAATACTGGGGCTTTTGTATGAGACACTCTTCTGATGATGAACCAATGTAAAATCTTAGAGGAAAAAGGAATGTCATCTCGTGTACGATTTAGATAAAAGTGTACGATTTAGATAAAAGTCATTATACAACAGAATTTCCTTCCATTTTTCATTTCTCTACAGCTAACCTTTTCAAATTGTGCTTCAGAATGCTAGATGATATTGGTTAGGTCATGGGTAGTACAGAAGGAAATGATGGACAAATCACATGTGTGATGTTCCCAGCTCTATGTACAACCGATATTCTTTCTATAAAATGTGGAGCTATGCTCAACGTGAATCAGACAGGTCATATATACTTTCAGCATTCTTTTTATCCCTACTAGAAGGAACAAGGATTACTCCATTTACCATCTCCATCTTCTCAAATAAATCAATCTCAATCTTTGTTAAAAGTGCCTAAAGTAGCAAGTTTAGTTTAGGTTTATCCATCTTATATGCATTGCCGTGGTCTAAATTTCTCGCTAGATAAGAGGGAACCGATCAAAGTTTCCAGCCTTTTCGATCCAGAACCTGGCCTGAGGATTGTAGGGTCACCAACAACAGAACATGGATCAGTACCATTTTCATTACTTCCTATGCACCAGCCTCCAGGAGTAATCATGTCTGGACGCCGAGATAAGAGCTCAGAATCAATTTTGTCAAGCACTGGATCTTCTCGAGGAAACTTCCTTGCAAACGGAGCATTACTGTCAATCATCCGTTGCATGTCTGGAAGCTTGAGGTAGTGAGGATGTTGTTTGGGAGGGTTGTCCCATGATATGAAA
This sequence comes from Rubroshorea leprosula, assembly GCA_020521535.1. NCBI lineage: Eukaryota > Viridiplantae > Streptophyta > Magnoliopsida > Malvales > Dipterocarpaceae > Rubroshorea > Rubroshorea leprosula. The sequence continues at coordinate 686,493 of BPVZ01000011.1, forward strand.
TGGAGATCACTGTTCACAGTAGTGTTACGAAACTCTTGTGCATTGCAAATGACTGTATGGAAGTAGCCTTCAGGGGAGGAAAGAAAGTTTGCATAATACATAAGCACTGTTCGAGGTAAGTTATCCCATCCCCATATACAATAATCAATGAAAGGGCGAGAAAGAGCCATCCAAGCAGAACCTGCCACAAAAAGGGCAGATACTTGGTTAGAACCACCGTTATAATAGAGTTAACAGATAAAACATCTATGAGTTTCCCCAACATATGAGAATAAACCACAATTGATTACACTATGAAAATTCAGTATGTACAACATGAAGACAAACACTATAAATATCTTGCAGACAACAATTCTAGACCATTTTTCCTTAAAACTGCATAAATTTTTTATCCGAAAGCCTTCAAACAAAAAAGAACTAATTTTAGGCTTCAGAGTTCATTTTACTTAGATTGCTTTCATAACATTGAAATCTGAGGCAATTAGTAGAGATCCTATCCTATAAACTTTTAACATGAGAAGGAAATTAATCAATATACATAACTGCCGGCTAAAAAGCAAGAGCTAACACATCAGTAACAACAGGGATAAAACCAAAGGAATATGGCAGTAGTTCCTCTACTGCATGTAACTCTTCTTCCCTTACTAGCATGGCCGAAATTAAAGATAATTGAGACAAATGTTTGACTAACTAGAAACCCAGTTCTGCACATGATCCAGCACAATTAATGGAATAGGATTTAAAGTTCCAGTAATTCCACCCACATAAATAATGGAATAGGATTCAACATTCCAGTAATTCCTTTGACCTTTAATTTACTCAAAAGAAGATATCATGAAAACAATATCATACTCTCGTCAACCATATTGCACCAATTACACCCTCTTTAATATTTTTTTTTTTTTTGGTACAACAGCCTCTTTAATATTGTCTACTAAAGTACTTATACTTATATTCCAATCCCATTATCATAAACCCATCAACAAATTCATCCAGTGGAAATACTAACTAAAGGGCTGATTTTTTAATCTCTCCCACAAACATGATAGTAACCAAAAATGATTCCCTGAAACCAAACAGAATCAGAAAATGTCTATAAAGATCACACCTTTAATAGACCTTTCTAAAAGTGCAAATAGAATCTAAACACAGCAAGTGGCACAAACTCATGTATTTCCTAAAATGGAAACTCAAACTTAGAAGCAAGTTGATAATGCAAGATTTGCACCTGTAAAGAGTTTGAATGCTGTTGGCACACTTCTCCTCTGTGTAACCCAAAATACATCAGCTTTCTTCTGCATATACAAGCCCGGATCGACAATAACTGGCTTTGCTCTTTGAAACCTACAATCTCAGTGTCCCAGCAATAAGCTTCCAAAAATAAATAAAACTGAAATACACAAGCGATTGAAAAATGCAGTAAAAGGGTAAGGAAGATGCTCACTCCTTCCATCCAATATTACTCGTATGATCAATGAAATTTAGATCCCGCGGCAGAAATGAAAACACATGCAGCAGATCTGAATTCAGATTGATAACCAAATTAAAGCTCCCAAGAGAGATGCAATAACCCAAAATCAAATTCACAAAGCAATACCCAACTCACCATCTTGAGTAACAAGAGGATAATCAGAAGCACTGAGATTGATAAACCAGTCCCAGTCTCCTCCTTCCTTGAGCAAGATGGCCGCCGCGTGAAGGGTATTGGCGACCATAGTAGGTCCCCTATACGTCACCAGATTGGCTTTGACAATCATCCTGACATTCCCAATCTTAGCGAAGACCTGATGATCCTTGACAAAATTATGCAGATCAAGTCTCTCCTCGGGACTAGCCGCACGGTCGAGGTGAACAACATAATGGTTCCTCGGGTGGTATAGGGCAAGGAGGGTGCGTCGGAGCATCCCACCATCCCCGGCTGAGCCCGAAATGAGGTAAGCAAACCGCGGAGGCGGCGGAAGGTCGGAAATTGGAATGGGTTTGAGCTTGGATTCGACAAAGACGGACGACCCAGAAGTGGAAGTAATGGAACGGTAAAAGGGTAGGAGGTAGGTGCCATCCTGAGAGGAGAGAGTAGTCAGAAATATCAAGAACATAGAAACTAAAGAACCAATCGTTAATGGAATGATCCATTTCCGCTCCATGGCTTGATGATGCCGGATGTGGATACAATAGTTCTTCAATTTCTTCATTTATGGTTCAAATTTGAGTAACACAGAGGGTAAAAAAGTGAGCTGATTTAGAGTTGGGTTACTCTTCTTTCGTGAAGCAGGCTACCTCGGCGTGAGAAAGGGTGAAGAATTTCATTTATTATCATCACTCCATTTGTGTTGGAAGAAATCATATAAGGTTATGTATCACATTAGTTGATTATAACTATTTTGAAATATATTAATAAATAATTACTATTTTATAAATTATATTAGAAGGAAATCTAAAAATAATTAAAGTTTTAATTTTAAATTATTTTATTTTATTTTATTTAAATTTAATTTAAAATTTAAAAAAATTTATTTTATTAAAAATTAATATATTAAAATACATAATAAATTTTTAAATATTAATATTTAATAAAATAAAATTTTAATTTTTAAATATAAATCTTAATCAAATTAATATGTATTAATCTTTTATACTTTATTTTAAATTTAATATTAAAAAAATTAATTTAACATACACAATTTTGTAATTAAAAGTTTATTTTTAAAGTGATTCCTTGGAGAAAGAGATGCTATTAATAGAGATCTTTAAATAAAAAAATTATAAAATTGATACTTTTTTTTACACCTTTGTTGTTGTTCTTTATTGAAAGGACCAATCTTAGCAAGAGACTTTTTTTACACCTTTACTCGTGCCAATGACATCTCTTTTTCAATCTGACAAGGCATTAATACTTTATATTAGGCAGTTACAACAGTAAGTGCAAACGTGAGTCCAGTTGAGAAGGGTATTGATGGAGATGGTCACCTAATAGAGGTCACTCCTTGAATAAATATTTTTTACACATTTGTTTAGCTGGTTGTTGGAGCTAACAAATGGTTTTCCACCAAAGAAAATGAGGGGGAAAAAAAAGATTGGTCAAAAGGAAGATGAAGCAATAAACAAGGAAAAGCAAAATATGTTTGGAGGAGAAGCTAAGCTAATAGAGAAGTTTGAGTGAATTCTTTATAGTCCCAAAATCAAGCTAATTGGAAGTTTGGAACCATAAGAATCTTGCACCAAAAATGGCAATTTCAACCACTCTGATGTTTCCACCGAAGAAACACCTATAGAAGGATTAATTTTGTGCCATTTTAAATTGGTCTTTCAGACTTTAATAATTTATCTGTAAGTCGTAATATTTAGACAAAATTAATTAAAAATTTAAATCTCATTAATTACTTAAATATTTATATTTGATTTACGTGTTATTAATATTTCTCCACTCCAACCTATAAATTAATCTATTTCTCTTTTTTTCCTATAATTACCCTTGTTCAAAAAAAAAAAAAATTGTGCCATTCCACACAACCCCAGTATTATATTAATCGTCTTGAATTTTTCATCGACTTTGGTATTGATAATTTTTTTTTAAAATTTTTTGAAGCAAGGAAATTTATGGAGAATTCAAGACATAAATGAGAGTTGAACTACCTTAAGAATCCCAAAACATTAAACCACTAAATATAGGTCGGTCCGTATATTATGCATCTCTTGAATCAAGAAGATTGGGAATATTTTTAAAAAAAATAAAGGCAATGAAAATATTGGGAATATCGAAAATAAAAGTTCTATATAAAATTCTAGATTTTGCATAATTTTATCCTTAATTCAAACACGGAGACCGAACCATGCAAATTGAACTTTTATTCTTATCTCGTCATGAGAGTACTACGCATGCACTTGGTTCTTCCGGCCAAGCGGTTTTAGGGTTGACTTGCAGTGCATTTTTCTCTCCTCATGATGGGTTCGATACCCACCCTTGTAAAGTTGGTCAAAAAAAAAAAAAAGAGAGTACTACGCATGGAGACATGGCTAGTGTAAATAAAACATATGCTCAGGCAATTTTGTTATCATTTAGGGTTGTGGAACAATACAAGATAAAAGGCACATGGGGAAGATGACAAGCTACGGTGATATAGCCCATGCATTTTTTTTTTTTTTAATCTAACATGTGCCCTTTGTGTACATATTAAAAATATATTAAATATATTTTTTTTCATAAATTTATATTAAAAAATAAAAATTAATCTTTAATTTATTAATTATCTAATTAAATTTATTCATTTAGCACAAATATTAAAATTAATATCAATTTTTATAGTTTTTTTATATATCTTTATAGCAAAAATATACTTTTAACCTATACCTAAAAGACATAGGATAGAAAAGCATTTTTTTTAAAATATTTATAGTCATATATCTCTAAATCAATTTTCTTACACTTAGAGACTAATTTTTAGGCATTTTAAGGATGCAAACCCCATATTAGTTTAATACATTTAAGAAAATTAATTTCTTTAAATATCGGTCTTAAAACTTAAATCTTAAACTTAACCACATTTATTTACCAGTGATCTAACCCTTGGGTAGCCCATGCATTATTTTTGTGTTTATTTAGCAATTTCTTTTCATCTACAGCTTTCGGAGCAAAAGAGGATAAACGCACATGATATAAGGTAACACCAAAGATAGAACATGTGATTCTCTCACTTTCTCAAAGAGGAGATAAGCTACTTCTTAGTAAAAATCCTTAAACAATGAATGACCCAATCGAAAGAAAGGTATCCTTCAAGGTTATACATTAGAGTTCAGTCCACAAAATAGAAGGAAATTCATTGCTTTCAGTCCAAGACCTTACAGTGGCATAATTTTCAGAAAGCAATCAAAAAGCGTGAATTGTATGCATAAAAGAACATGTGAAGATAGCAAGAAGCTTTGAGACAAGGAAGCTCCATATACCATTTCATGCTACATGAGGGTTGTAGAGTTGAGATGAGTTAAAATATAGACTGTGTTAACAAAGCATCTGCACACAGAATGCAATTTATAACCTTATCAAGGAAAAATAGCATTAATTTACAACAGTAACAAAAATATATCCAACAAAGAAGAAGATTTAGATTGCTCAATTTTTGGGAAGACCTCTTTTTTTACCCTGTTGGTGAATATTGGCTTTTTCACAAATGCTGGCAACAACAAGATATAACTTTCTCTTGTTAATGTTAGGATCAGAATCCTGCTTTTTGAAAACACCGACTAACCATCTTAAAGTCCTTTCTGGCACCATAATGGGTGGGGCTATTGCACTATCTGCTTTCTGATCAAACTGAACATAACACTAACTTCTCCCTCAGACTCAGAATCTGGAAGTGGACCTGCATCTCCCTATATACAGCATCTGCTTTCTGATCAAACTGATCCCACAACTTTCCATAGGCATTACGAACAAGAGCAATCACATCAGAATCAGGAAAATACCCAATTCATCTCATCTTCTGGAACTCAAAAACCTTGATGAAATTGGCATGCTTCTTGTTCCAAGAATAAAGATCAACCATACACCCAAATACAGATATACGCTTTAGCTCCCAGCATCAAAAGCCCAGTGGAAAGCCATGTAGCCTATTCAATCCATCTTGCTCCAGCAACAACTGAAATTGCAGTCACCCTAGGAATATTGTCCGGTTTCTTAAGCTTGTGTAGAGAAAGCACTTGGCATGATCAACCAAACCAGCATTTTCATAGGCAATAATCATTGTTTGATAGAGGACATGATCAATCTCAACCCCAGAGCTCCTTAGCTTCTGAAATAGCTTTGCAGATCTATCCAGTCGTCCTGGCTTACCCCATATAGAGATATTATGGTTGAATATGTGATGGAATTATGTTCAATGCCTCTGTTCTGCATCTCTTGAACAAGATTGGTAACCTCTTCTTGCTCAAGAGTTTTCCCATATATCTTAATCATGGTGCTACAAGTAATAACATTCTGTTCAATGTCCTTCTTCTGCAGTTGTAAAGTTGGATCTTTGAATTCAGCTTAACCCAAATACTATCAAAATTGTATTATAACTAACAACATTAGGTTTTCAATCCCTAATTATTCATCAAGCTTCAGAACAGCCTGTCAACTTCTTTAGCTATGTCAAGCTGTCCATAAACCTCAATCCTTATATTTCCAAGTAGTAAGATCAAGTCAGCACTTCACTTCCTTACATCTCATCAAACACAGATAATGCCTCAAGAAAGTTCTGATTCTCAACATACATGGTTAAAAAGGGTTGTCTGGCAAACTGTATCAGGCATTATAACATCATTATCCGTCATCACCTATTAAGCAGCAACTTAGCTTCCTGAACAACTTGGCGTTTATGAAAACGTTAATCCTTGAATAATATGCCACAAGGATGTGCCAGACCTCTTCAACCTAGAGAAGATAGATATAGCCTTGGAATAACCATGCAGCTTTCTCGCAAGCTTCAACGGCCTTGCTTCATCTTTAGGAACCAAGAAAGTGCAGAATCAAACATGCCCTCTTTCCTGAAATACTTTAATTATCAGGATAAAATATGTGTACCTATCACTATAAGCACAGGAGCAGAGCACTATGGAGCATTTCCTCGAACATCCGGTGTGCGAGCTCCCATTGCAATTCGCTTGAGGCACATTGCGAATGGCACCATGCCACCATCATATGCAATCACCGAATGACCGAAGGCACTCGCCTCTTCATTGATCCAATCCAGAAGATCCAATAAAAGGGAGAAGAGTTCTTGCTCGTTCTGGGTTTAGGGTATCGATGCTAAGAGCTCGTCCGTGTCGACACTGTGGTTCTAAAAGTACACCGGTCCTTGTCTTCCTCTGGGGTTATTGTGAGGCAAGGAATAAACGGTCGTCTGTGTTCTTCTCCATACATCTTGGTCGGAGAAGGAGAACAAACTGAAACTTTGAGAGAGAAACATGGATTTTGGCTTTCCAGCGCGAGGAAAAATGAGGTGAATATTGGGTTGGTGAAGGTGAAAATCGAAGGGTGTGAAGGTGCACTAAAACAAAAGTAAAATGTTAAAATTTTATTTTGGTCCTCCATTTAAAAAAATAATAATTTATTTACTTAAGAAAAGGATTTTTTTTTTAATTTCTAAAATTTATTACGTAGCTTTCTTTCATCCTTCTATTTCTAACATGTATGTTAAATAATAAAAACCTCAAAATAATATAACTCAAAAGATACATAAAAAATTTTTTTAAATATTTTTGCTTTTAAAAAAGTCCTTTTTTTTAATTTTTTTATTTCGAAAATTTTATTATTTAACATGTCATTGTATAAAAAAATAATGAAAAGACAAAAAAAGAGTTAAATAATAAATTTTAAGGATTAAAAATAAAGTTTTTAAACAAAAAGACTAATTTAAAAAAAAAATAAAAATACTGAAATAAAATTTTAATAAAAACAAAATTGGATGCGCATCGTGTGTGTAACCGTGTCGTTTTAAGCGAAAACACAATTGGATCCACTTGCCTTGCTGGTCCCTATAGTTTGCAACAAGAACAGATCAGCCCTTAAACTTACATGCTACTAATCTAGTATATTTAAAAAGAAAATTTTTCCTTTATCAGCATTGTGAAATACATCTCTTATTTAGTACTAAGCTAATTAAATATGAACAAATGAATCATTTTGGAGACAAAAATCTAAAGAATAAAAATAAAATTTGTAAACAAAACTTATAAACTCAAGTTTCTTGAATAGAAAAAAATTATCGCTAAATCTAAAATATAAAATCATTTTCAATCATTAAGGGTAGTCAACCCGAGCCGTGCAGCAGCACTCTTGAGTTCTTCCTCCGTAACAAGTTCAATCGATTGTTTTGCATCCTTGAATGATGATGACTCCACACTGTACATTAAGAATGAACCATGAAATATAATTACATATATTTAGGTTCCATTTAGTATTATTGACAAAATTTTAAAAGCAAAAACTAAAAAGGAGAAAAATAGATGTACTTGTTTCCACAGGAAGCAAAAACACAATTTTCTTTGAAAAAAGCAAAAATTAATCATGTTTTCTTGACCTACCTTGTTGAGTCAAATCCTGCTTCTCTGGATTCATTATAAGATTGTCTGTCGTCCATGATGGAATCAAAAGGTATACCTTCGTAATCATGGGAAACTATTTCTTGATGAGGAGGGAAATCTAAATAATACGACTGAATCACATCGTTCATAATATTGTTGCTGTTGGTTAAATGAACCCTCGATATCTTATTTACCAAATCATCATCTGCTTCGACGAACAAATTACTGGGTGTCATTAGAGGCATAGTAAGATTACCGTTCGACGAAATGTCTGAACGAAGTTGTGACGAAGAAGAGGCAGGGGAGGGAGGGATTTGGTACTGGCATTGCTCCTTACAGATCGCCAGCCGGGTGTGGACGTACCGGAGCTCTTCGATAGATTGCTGAAGTTGGAAATTGAGGAGGCAGATTGCACCGTAGCAGCCATGGACCGGGTAGATGGCACGGATGTAGGATTCATATATGATCGATCGCATGGCCTCCTCCTGTTGTTCGACGTGGACTTGTTTTAGGATTTTCATGATGTTGTGGACGCCGAAGAGACGGTGGGCGTACTGGAAGAGCTTGGCCTTGTCAGCGGGGAAGTAAGGGGCGAGGACGCAGTCCTTGGAGCATCGGCGGCGCTGGTATTTGCAGGCTGCACAGGCGTGGTTTGCGCCAGTTTTTATGGTCATTTTGGTTGAGAAGTGGAGGTTCTGGAGACAGTTATAGATGGAGACGAGGAAGAGGAAGAGGAGAAGCAGAGCTTGAATGAGATGGGAAGTGGAAGGGGAAGAAGGATTCTTCATTGAAGTGGGATAATGGCCGGGGATCAGAAGGGAAAAGACCCAATAAGCCAGCATGAGAGGTGGGTATCGGAGAAGATCATCGGAGACCCAGTAAAATACTGGAATTCCGATTCAAATGGTAAAGGTAGATCTTTTTTGATTTTTTGGAGTATATTTGGAGCGTTTCATTTGATTGATCACCACGTTAAGCAGTTGATGATTTATATTTATATTTATATTTATATTTATATTTATTATTATTATTTTTTTCTGCAAGGTGAGCTGGTGCCTTATTAACCTTCTGTTTGAAATTTTGAAAAAAAAAGAGAGGAATTTTTCTTTTTTCTTTTTTCTTTTTTCTTTTTTTTTGTACTTTCTTCCTATAGTAAGTGATTCAAGATTGTAGGGGAAGGAGATAAAGAGTAAGACCACACGTTTGAAACCCTTGTAAAGCAAGTATAAAAGTTTTTTATGTCAATGATAGTCACTTCAATTACTAAGACTCTATATAATTTATGAAGTTATTATTTTAATATAAGAGAATTCAAATATATCTACTGAAAATAGCATAGCATGAATTAATATAAAATGATACATAAGTTTTTTGTTAGCAACTTTCATCAAATGAAAATATTATAACTATAATATTATGTAATATTATAAATTTACAATATAATGTATTATTATATAATTAATTTTTTTATTTAAAATTTTATTTATAATATTATATTCATCTATTCATTTAATATTACATAATACTCATTTAATGCACATCATGATTAGAAGTTTGTAATTTTTATGTAGTATTATAAGTATAACATGTCTTCGATCAAATGAAGGAATTGATTCGTGT
>BPVZ01000011.1:714116-730530 GCA_020521535.1 Rubroshorea leprosula
TCTTATTATCACATGATTTTTTAATTTAATAATTAATGTTTTATAATTTAAATAAATTTTGTATTATTAAATTAATATAAATAGTGATATAAAAAACAAAAAATTAAAATCAAAAATCAAAACTCATGATATAATATAAATTATGTTATTAAATTAATTGATATATATATATATTATGTCAAATGTCAATTTTGGTTTTTCAACTTTAAAGTTTTGTAAAATTTTTATCCCTTAATTTTTTTATGTTTTTTTGATCCCTTAACTATAAAAAATGTACTTTTTTAGTTTTTTCATTAGTTAGTTTGTTAAATCACATTTTTCATCTGAGACTAAAAATGTGTATATTTAGACAAATTCAACATATTAACTAATAAAAAAATTAAAAAAAAAACATTTTTCATAGTTAAATGATAAAAAAAGTATATAAAAAAGTTAAGAAATAAAAATTATGTAAAATTTTAAACTTGAGGATTAAAATTGACATTTAACCTATATAATATTATATATTTAAAAAAATAAAAAATTAATTATTAAATAAAGTAAAATTTATATTTTTATATTTTAAATAAATTAACTTATGTACCTCAAATTTCCACATATGACTCAATCCCATTTACCATTACTCAATTAATATTAAAGTAGCATAAGTAATACGGCAGTCAAACAAAAGAAGTTGTATTAATTTGACGTTTAGACCAGTAGTCATAAACGAAGTTGCTGATCTTTTTACCCACATACGTACGTGCCTACAATTCAAGAGTTGAGACAAATTAATAAATGCCACAGGCAATTTTGGGGACCGAACGATGTGGTTTTGCAGCCCCACTGTAATGAACGTTTCCTGTGGACCTGGGGTGGTGGCCTCAGCATTGATAACGAAATTAAATTCAGGAGACGTGAAGGTCAAGAAGATAGAAGGGGAAACTGACAAAACCTAACCCCATTACTGAGTGTACGGTGACTACTGTTTTTTTTGCGTCAAGGATTGAATCCAATTCCAATGGGACTCTTATCTACTCCTCCTACTTTGCTACTACCATCCTTCTCCCACTTTTAAAATTTGTTAGTAGTCTAGAAGGCCATTATTTTAAGCTGTCAACTACAATCAATAGAACCATAATTTCTATCAAGTTTGAAGAGATAACCTCAATAATTAATTTGATGCCAATGATCTATGATAGAAAAAATACAGATAATCATATAATTTTTTTTATTAAAAAATATAAATATTTTGTATTTTTAATTAAGTGATAAATTTTACTTTTTTTAATAAAGATATATATTATATATTTTTTATTTAAAAATTTATTTTATAATAATAATAATAATGTAACAAACAACAAACTTAATCGAAATATGACAAAATTCATAATTTAAATAAAAAATAATAAAATTGTATTCTTATCTAAATCTTTTCTATAATATATAAGGATCAAATTCTCCTCATATACTATTAACTTTAATTAAATATTTTTTATTTTTTATACATTATATGATATGTTATATAATAATAAGAGATGATCCTCTCATTCTTTTATCTCTTAACACTTGTTTCATAATTTGAACTCAAAATCTCTAATTTAAAATTTTTAATTTTTAATTACTTGAAACACTTTTCAAGTGATTAAAAAAATTTTAATTGTAAAATAAATATTGATTAAAAAATGTGACATGATGCTGAATTTGTAATACAAACATTAATTTAGTAAACCCAACAAATTCCTCCTCAAAGGAGAAAGTTTTAGTTGCTATTAGGAAAACTCCAATAAAATTATCTTTAGGTCACTTGTCTTATTAATTAAAAAAAAAAAAAACTCTTATAATGAGAGAGCAAAACTATCTTTAGGTCACAAAAATGGTCTTGCATTATTGGTTGTGCAATGTATACTAGTCAAGTTGATAATTTGTGTGATAGCAAACAAATGCTCCAAATTAAAACTTGGAAAGGATGTGCTAGTGCAGTCTTGGCAGCGTCCTTAAAATTTTGAAGTCCCAGATTTTTTTTTTTTTTTTTTTATGTTAGTGTATAACGAACGAAAGACAATTCTTTCTTATCCTTATCTTGTCTTACTCGTATGTTATATAACTCAAACTTAAGATTTCTTACTTCCAGCGAAAAAAAATTATCATGAAGTTATTTAGTTCATTAGTTGAAGTCCCAGATTTTAATTCCATGTTATGCTTTAATTTCTGAATTTTAAGCATAATTTAATCTTTTTTTTAAGACGTTAATACATAGGAGTAGTATTTATACTGTATGTAAAATACAAAAATCAAAATTAAAAATAATCAAGATAAAAATACATTTCCATGTTCTGTGATAAGATTACAAAACACCTTTTAATTTTTAAATAAGAGGAGAAGATTTTATTTATTTTATTTATTTTTTTGAAAAAAGGGTAGTTTGGTAGGGTCAAAATTGTCAAAAAGAAGTAGTGCGCATGTAGAAAAATTCCATGCCACGCCAGATGCTGACATGATGGGGGTGTTGGAATGTTAGGTCCTACGAGGTAGAATGTCCTGTATGGGGTGGGTAAATAGATGGTAGGAATTGCCTTTCTATTGGGTAATGTGAAGAAATAATGAGAGGAATAGAAAAGAAGCAGCGTGTACCGGCCAAGTACAATACCTGACTATGCGCTGTTTGTTTCTCTACCCCTAGCCATAGCCACAGTCTTCTTCTTCGTGTCTTCCTTAAAAAGCTGCCATTTTTAGATTCTAGAGAGAGAAAGGTAACCTTCTACCTACCCTGGGAGGGTGAGGAACAGAGCATCCATAGAGGTGAAGAAGAAGGACAGAGAAATCCTTTTATTTTGTGTTTTCATGTTCTGATGTGGTTTTCTGCATGATTTTGTAGAGCTTGAGGAGGGCGTGGTAGCTGGGGATGGATAACGAGTCTTTGGAGGCTGTGGTGAAGGAAGTTGTGGATTTGGTACATGGAAAAAGAGCAAAAAAACTGTTTTTTTTTTTTTTGTTTGTTTTTTCGGTTCTGTTTTCTAATTTTTGTTGATGGGTGCTGGGTTTTAGATGGTTTTTCTTTCTGGGTTTGTGCTTTGTGTTTGATATGTTGTGAATTTGGGTTTTTGGGTGTAGGAAAATGTGCCTCTTGAAGAGGTTTTTCAGACTTTGAGGTGTAGCAGAGATGGGCTCACCACAGAAGCTGCTCAAGAGAGGCTTGCCATTTTTGGCTACAACAAGCTTGAGGAGAAAAAGGTAGCTACTTTCATCAATAAATTAATTCCCTTTTGTGTTTTCTAGAAAGGAAAAAAGGAGATGAATTTGAGGTTCTGTAGAAGCTTCTTTTGTACTGAAGTTTTGCGGTTCGAGATGAAGCAAGCAAGGGAACTTGTCATTTTCTTTGGAATTTTATGTATCATTTCCTAATTATTTATGTTTTTGTGTTTTGGGGTTTTGTTTACAATTAAATCTAATCTGTTTGGATATTGGGTTTGGTTTGGCAGGAGAATAAGATTTTGAAGTTCTTGGGGTTTATGTGGAACCCTCTTTCATGGGTTATGGAAGCTGCTGCTATCATGGCGATTGCCCTAGCCAATGGAGGAGTGAGTGGTTTCTCAAATTGTTTTTTTCCATTTGAATTTAGAAAAGTAGAATGGAACTTTGAATTTTATTCTTTATGTTTATTTGGTTCCAGCCAACTTATTTGTATGAGGGTCAGTAGTTTGGTGGTTCCTTTAAATTCAACTACACTGTTTTATTTATTTATTCTCATTTTTCGTTTTTCTTGAGAGAGATGGATGTGGAACTCATTACTTCCTCATATTTTAACAGGGGAAACCTCCTGACTGGCAAGATTTTGTTGGAATTATTACCCTGCTTTTTATCAATTCAACCATCAGTTTCATAGAGGAGAACAACGCTGGTAATGCTGCTGCAGCTCTCATGGCTCGTCTTGCTCCTAAAGCTAAGGTAATGGACAAGAAAGCCTCCATAATTATCTGTAGAAACTGTGTAGTGACTTTGGATCCTCTCATATTGGCTTGTATTAACTATGATTCTTTTGCCACAGCAAGTTATTCATATTTCATAGATTGTACAAATTGGATTTTGCAGTCAGTTGCATGTTTGACTTAGTAATAAAATGATGGTGAAGTCACTGCTCAGGTTTTTATGTTTGTAATTTGTACCATGATTGGCATACTGATTCGTACCACACTCCCGTTACACACTTTTTTTTCCGTTAGCTCTCATAGTCCGTTAGTCTCCATTTCATTCTCACCGTGTTCTCACCTTCTTTTTTTTTTTTTTTTCTCCCGGGTTTTCTCTGAGAACTCAGACGTGGGTTCTGCAGGAGAACCAGATCTGGGTTCTCCAAAAACCCAGGTCGGGTTCTTCAGAAAACAAAAAAAAGAAAAAAAAAAAAAAAAGGAAAAAAGGAAGAAGGTGGGAACTTGGGAGGAGAGGCTGGCAATTGTCTTGTAGATGATTAGGATAAGGATGGAGGCGAGGAGGAAGATGGATCTGACGAAGACAGAAAGGGTTGGGTGAGTTGACGGATGGCTGAAGAGACGATAACGGAGTTAAGTGTAATTAACGGCAAAATAACGGAAATTGAAGGGCGTAACGGAGTATGTAGTGAGGAAGTCTGCATGCATCATTATCCTTGTGATTTTGTTTTTTGATATATTAAATGAATTAATACAGGTCCTTCGGGATGGGAAGTGGACTGAGGAGGATGCTGCTATTCTTGTTCCTGGTGACATAATTAGTGTCAAACTTGGGGACATTATTCCTGCAGATGCTCGTCTCCTTGATGGTGATCCTTTGAAAATTGATCAGGTCGGTTTGCAAACTAAATCTGTTCTTTACTTGTACATTGAATTTATTAAGGTTTATTTCCTAACATTTTGTTTCGGGGGCATTGTAGTCTGCATTGACAGGCGAGTCTCTTCCCGTAACAAAAGGCCCTGGTGATGGAGTTTATTCTGGTTCTACATGCAAACAGGGAGAGATTGAAGCAGTGGTGATTGCCACTGGTGTTCATACCTTCTTTGGAAAGGCTGCTCACCTCGTGGATACCACAAATCAACAGGGACACTTTCAAAAGGTAAAGAGCTGTAGATGCTTATTTCTTCATTACAGACCATGGCTTGCTAAAGGACATCTTTTTTAATTTTTTTTGTTTTTCCACTGCAATATTGTTTCCAGCTTAATGTTGGTATCTATTTTAAAAAACTTTATTGAATATTCTTTGACCATTTTCTAGACATTTATGATTGAGAACTATTGCTCTCATGAGCAAACCTAAGAAACTTGCACATGGTGATATGTATTATCCTTTTTCTTTAATCAATTTGATTCCCATGCCTCTTTTATGTTATTTTATTCATGCATTTGATGAACAGGTTCTGATTTTATTCATGCATTTGCTGAACAGGTTCTGACAGCAATTGGGAATTTCTGTATTTGTTCCATTGCTGTGGGAATGATAACTGAGATTATTGTCATGTATCCAATTCAACACCGACGATATCGTCCAGGAATTGACAACCTGCTTGTGCTTCTTATTGGTGGAATTCCAATCGCCATGCCCACAGTTCTATCAGTGACAATGGCAATCGGGTCCCATCGCTTATCCTTGCAGGTTTGGTGTAGTGATCTTACCTAAAAGAATCACTGTTCAGTTGATACTGATGTACATGCATTTCCTTTATTAACTATTGAAGGGGGCTATTACGAAAAGAATGACAGCTATTGAAGAAATGGCGGGCATGGATGTACTTTGCAGTGATAAAACTGGAACTCTGACTTTGAATAAGCTCTCAGTTGACAAGAATCTTATTGAGGTCTGTTCATGGTTCCTGCGTTTTGCAGTTCTGCTTCTGACATTCTGAATTGTGATTTACGCTACTGTATCTGTGCGGCTTTTTATTGCTCAGATCTTTGCAAAAGGAGTAAATGCAGATACTGTTGTTCTGATGGCAGCTCAAGCCTCCCGGCTGGAGAACCAGGATGCAATAGATGCTGCTATGGTAGGGATGCTGGCTGATCCAAAGGAGGTATACTGATTAATAATTTAGTCCTTGTTTTATGTTGGCTAACATAGAAAATTTTGATTTTACTACTAATTATTCTTTGTACTTGAGAGATGGCAGTGAGGAGAATTGGATGAACTTCTTAAAATAAGAATTTTAGTGACTTTAATTTTGTTTCACTTTTGATGACTGACTAGGCCCGGGCTGGTATTCAAGAAGTTCATTTCCTTCCATTTAATCCTACTGATAAGCGGACAGCTCTGACATATATTGACAGTGAAGGGAAAATGCATCGGGTCAGCAAAGGTGCTCCAGAACAGGTATAATACTAAGAATTATATTTCTTTTGTATTTTGATTATTTTTCAATGTCATTTGAAGTAATTCATGGTTGCTCTTCTGTTATTAGATTTTGAATCTTGTACACAATAAATCAGAGATAGAACGTAGAGTTCATGCTGTGATTGATAAGTTTGCTGAGCGAGGATTGCGATCTCTTGCTGTAGCATACCAGGTATAGTTGCTCATGTTATTACCTGCATTATTATTCTCTGTCCTATTTTGAAGTTATTCTAGCTCTATGATTTTTTGAATTATAATTATATTGCTGTTGGTTATATTTATAAATCTACGTGCAGGAAGTTCCTGATGGAAGGAAGGAGAGTGCAGGAGGTCCATGGCAATTTATTGGTCTCTTGCCTCTGTTTGATCCACCTAGACATGATAGTGCTGAAACAATACGTAGGGCATTGAATCTTGGAGTAAATGTGAAAATGATTACAGGTGCATAAACTTATATATATATATACATATCTATATATATATATATATATATATTTCAATTCCTTTCAATTGGATGAAATTTGTAAAATGAATTAAATGTCTCTCCTTATTTTTCATGGATACTCGATTCACTTTGCCTCTGCAAAACAACCAGGTGATCAATTAGCAATAGCAAAGGAAACGGGACGACGCCTGGGAATGGGATCCAATATGTATCCTTCATCATCCTTGTTAGGACAGAATAAAGATGAGTCTATTGCTGCTTTGCCTGTTGATGAGCTGATTGAGAAAGCCGATGGTTTTGCTGGTGTTTTTCCAGGTATTTTTTATCTTTTTATTTTTTTTTCTTTTGAAAATTATGATGTGTTAAAAATATCTTGCTTTAATGTTTGACAGACTGCTTATGTACCATTCACTTTGGTCCTAATTTAGAGTATGCTTTCGTAGCTTTCCTCTTGCTCTTACTGATTTGACTGGCTTCCTTCTATTGTCTGTACAGAACACAAGTATGAGATTGTGAAGCGCTTGCAGGCTAGGAAACACATATGTGGAATGACTGGCGATGGGGTCAATGATGCTCCTGCACTAAAGAAGGCTGACATTGGTATAGCAGTTGCTGATGCAACTGATGCAGCTCGCAGTGCTTCTGACATTGTTCTTACTGAACCTGGTCTAAGTGTTATTATTAGTGCAGTACTAACTAGCCGGGCAATATTCCAGAGAATGAAGAATTATACGGTTAGTCTATGTCACTGTATAATCTTTGGGTGTTCTTGTCCCAGCCAATTTCATCTTTAACCAAACCTTTGTGAACTCTTTTACAAGTTACTTGATCTCTTCCTTCTTACAGATATATGCAGTCTCCATCACAATTCGTATTGTGGTAAGTTCTTTGGTCTTAGCCTTGATATTGCATTCATCTATCATGTTCAGTGTCCTTCCTATTATCCTGGGCAAGCAATCTATCTATCCATTATCCATTGGTCTCATGGATATAACTTAATGAACTGACTTTGTCCTGCCTCTGGGCAGCTCGGTTTCATGTTGCTGGCCTTGATATGGCAATTTGACTTTCCTCCCTTCATGGTACTGATTATTGCTATCCTTAATGATGGTATGTATTACATTTCTTCAGAACTTCAAGCACGTTCTCTTATTACTTTGAACTTCAGAATTTCTCATATGATCATTGGTGTGTTCAGGTACCATCATGACAATATCAAAGGATAGGGTCAAACCCTCCCCCCAGCCAGACAGCTGGAAGTTGGCAGAAATCTTCACAACTGGAATTGTCCTTGGTGGTTACTTGGCAATGATGACCGTTATTTTCTTTTGGGCGGCATACAAGACAGATTTCTTTCCCGTAAGACAATCTATTTCAGCGTATAAAAATATCATCAAATTAATGTTGAACATGGTAGTGGCAGTCACAAATATTCTCTTAAGACCTTGTCAATTTTTTCCCTCTCCCTGCCCTGAATATTGCCTAATTTGTTCTTTTCTACCCTTATTTTTGGTTTTCATCAAAATTATTTTTTGCATTCCCTTCATTTCTGAGATAACTACAAGCATATAGATTTTGGTTTTCAACCTCATCAGCTCTCTGATTTTCATCAATAAATTATTTCCGGATGCTGTATCCAATTACTTATTCTGAAACTGTAAATTTCAGCGCACTTTTGGGGTTTCAAGCCTTCAACAAAACGATGGTCACGATGTTAGAAGGCTTGCATCAATAATTTACCTCCAAGTTAGCACCATCAGTCAAGCCCTCATATTTGTAACAAGATCACGGAGTTGGTCTTTTGTTGAGCGCCCTGGCCTTTTGCTTGTAACTGCATTTGTTATTGCTCAGCTGGTTAGTGAATTGTTGATCTTTTCGTTTGCAAGTTTTTTCAACAAAATTATTGATGCAAACTTTCTTTCATGGGCAGATTGCTACGCTGATATCTGTCTATGCAAAGTGGAGCTTTGCTGCTATAGAAGGGATTGGATGGGGTTGGGCTGGTGTTGTCTGGCTTTATAACCTTATATTCTATTTTCCACTTGATGTTATCAAGTTCTTCATCCGATATGCCCTGAGTGGAAAAGCTTGGGATCTCGTCATTGAGCAACGGGTATGAACTCAACTGGTATAGTTAACTTTTTTAGGCAAAGCAACTTTCTGAATCTTTTATGATTCATTTTTCCATTTGTTTTTTCTTTTCTTCAGATTGCATTCACAAGGAAGAAGGATTTTGGGAAGGAAGAACGTGAGCTTAAGTGGGCGCATGCACAGAGAACGCTCCATGGACTGCACCCTCCTGAAACCAAGATGTTTGGTGACCGCAGCAGTTTCACAGAACTTAATCAAATGGCTGAGGAGGCAAAGAGACGTGCTGAAATTGCAAGGTATGCTATAATCAATGACAAAGCTAATCACCTCCTCTTCATGCTACCAAATGGATTACTAGGTTTAATTTGCATTCAAAACTTTGTTAAGGTATAAACAAGCACCAGACTGCCATTTAGCCCTTTCAAAGTAGGGTAAGATTTGCTTATGGAGAACGACGATGTGCATGCGCTAATATTCATTCTTTACATTTTTCTCTTGCAGGCTAAGAGAACTGCATACACTCAAAGGACATGTTGAATCAGTGGTTCGGCTCAAGGGTCTTGACATAGACACAATTCAGCAAGCCTACACTTTCTGATAAACGTTTGGCCCCTAATTGGTGTGTATACTTATATCATCAAACTAATAAGGCTTCCAGTTATCAACTATGTTCCAACAGTGTTCAGCCTTGTATAAATCCATTATCTTTCTTAAAGAATCAAATTTTGCAATGACTTCAGTATATGATGTTTAGTCTCTGTTCCCTTGCTCATTCTCGAATTATCAGTAATCATTTTCAAGAACAGAACATCAAACATTGTTAATAATCATCAAAAGTCATGGCAAACTTGTCCTCTAAGTTTTTAGAGCAATAATACTAACTCAAAACTATAAAAGCCGTTAACTAAGTTGATATTCATTGACTTGAAAGCCTTGATTTTGAGTTAAAATTAGAGATTCAAATCTCTATATTTGCAAAGCAGTTAACCTTTTAATATACCAAAAAATACAAACTGTGGAACCATGAGAACCAAACTGCTTATAATCATTGAAAGTTTTTACAAATCAAAGATCAAACATTGTTCATCTTTATTCTCCAACAAACAGACTAAAGCAAGAATATTAACTGAAAGTTTGTCAGGCAGCAGCTTGCAGTGCCTTGTGTTTCTCAATCTTCCTCTCAAGCTCATCTTTCTGTGCACCAACCACCCGGTCCACCTCCTTCCCTTTCTTCACCAGCAGAAATGTCGGCATTGCCTGCACCCCAAACTCCTGTGCCACATCCTATACTCGATAAACAAGGAGAAGAAAATCATTAGCTAAAGAACCACCCAATTTCCATTTACATAATTTGCAGATTACAAATAAGGACAAAATACATACAGGTAACTCATCAACATCAATCTTTATGAACTCGACTTCAGTGAATTTGTTAGCCATGGCATGCACCGCCGGTTCCATAAACTTGCAAGGGCCACACCATGAGGCAGCGAAATCAATCACCATCTGCATTCAATTTCATCTAGAGAATTTCAAAACCTAGACAAGAATTTCAGGGATCTGCTGATCCAGATGGTCAAACTAACCCTGATTCCCGGAAGAACAAAAGGGCATGAATAGATTGTACCAGTTTTGGGGATTCTTTGGCGGAATTGAAGTGGAGCTGCCATCTAGCGGATGAATGAAATGTCAGGATGTGAGACGGCTCCGACGACACCGATCCTTCCTCTGCGCCTCCGAACAAGCTCGAAATGAAAGAACCCATTTTCTTCTTCCCCTTCTCCTCTCTCCAATGAGAACCCAAATGGACAAGAGATTACAGCCAACAACCGTAGCTTCGATGTCTTCTGTGGCAAAAGATTTCTCAACACAGCCGTCAAACGTGGGCAAAACCCCCTCCCCCCTCCCCCCACCACTTTGCCCTTCAACTTTTTGAGTATGAAGCACTTTACCCCTCAATTTACAACTTACGATTTTTTACCCTCCAAATTTTCAAGTTTATGAAAATAATGCAAAATTTAACACCAAGCCTCACATGCATCTAGTGCATGTTATATTGCGGTTAAGTCTTCCCTAGTTAGTGTCACCAGACTCACCACTATAAAGAGTAGCCATGTGTCAAGTGTTATGTGACATATGATCCCATTTCAAACTCAAAAATATTTAAACAAATTAATAAATGAATTTTAAATAACACATGGTATATAGTAATTGGTCAAATAAAATTAACATTATTTAAGATTAATTGAATATTTAAGAAATAAACTAAACAAGTTAAATTACACATTTATCCTCTCATCATCATCCCTTATGTTCAATCTCTTCCTTCCTAGGATCTCCATCTTTGGCAAACTCAAGTCCATATTCTTGTTTCTTCGAACACGCTTTTGTTGTTTTTCCCATTCAAACTCACAATTTCATAGCGTATTTCAATCATGCATATAAACAAAATTTTGCACAATTCATAACATTAAATTTCCATTCCACAACCATAATATTTGAAAAAAAAATTCCATCAAGAAAATACATCTATAGATCACCAATTGTTGCTAAAAAAAAAAAAAAATCTATAAATCTAAGTTTGGGAAATCCTAGAATATGGGTTTCTTGAAGCAAATTGTTGGATTCTATAATCCAGATCTGGGTTTCATGGAACGTAGAAATTTGGGTTTGATGGATATGGGTTCCATTGAAACCCAAAACCTCTATTCGTAGGGAGAGGAAGAAGCGGGAAGAGAGAGAAAGGAAAAAGGGGGAAGAGAGGGAGAGGGAGGAGAAAGATGCACTTGAATCCTTATCGGAGATGCGAAGTTGATGTCTGTAGGAGGAAGAAGAAGAAGAGGATGAAGGAGGCAAGGAAGATATGCACTAGAAAAGGAAGGAAGAAAGGAACCAAAGATGGGAAGAAGATGAATAGGGAAAAAGGGTAGAGAACAAATGAAGAAAATGAGTGGACGATAGTAATTTCAATTGATAGTAATTCCAATGGACGATAGTAAGGGCAGAAGTGTGTTTGGAGAAACAAGAATATAGGTTTGAGTTTGTCGAAGATGGAGATCTTGGGAAGGAAGAGATTGAACGAAAGGGATGATGATGAGAGGATAAATGTGTAGTTTAACTTATTTAGTTTATTTCTTAAATAGTCAATTAATCTTAAATAATATTAACTTGATATAACCAATTACTATGTGCCATCTGTCAATTAAAATTCATTTATTAATTTGTTTAAATAATTTTGAGTTTGAAATGGGATCACATGCCACATCACATTTGACACATGGCTATTCTTTACAACGATGACACTAACTAGGAAAAACTTAACAACAATACACGCATACGATGCATGTGAGGCTTGACATTAAATTTTGCTTTATTTTCATAAACTTGAAAATTTGGAGAGTAAAAAATCATAAGTTGTAAATTGAGGGGCAAAGTGCCTCATACTCAAAAAGTTGAAGGGCAAAGTGGGAGTTTTTGCCAAAAAAAATGAGTCTATCGAGGGTAAATTTTGTGTTTAGTCCCAAAGTTACCGTTATTTCTATTTCGGTCTAACTTGAAACTGTTCTATCTATGACCCTGGATTTACTTATCAATTTACACTTAAGTCCCATGATTTTTTAACTTTTTTAAAGTTTTATTTAACTGTTGCTTTGGAATCAATCCGGTCACCAGCCACCTTGTATTCCACAGGCAAGACGGTACCTTGTCATGACTTGTTAGTGAAAATTACTTATAGAAGAATATAGAAATTCTTGAACTGCATTATACCTGTAACATTGTTTTATAATGAATCACATTTGGCAAAGTTTGCTTTATTTCATGGCAAGGTGAGGGAATACTAACGTACATATGCTCAAAATTGATCTTACAAAAGGACTATGATATTTTATTGGAAAGGAACTGGAACGCCTTGCTTCTTGTTCACAATAGCCATTGCCAAATACCGGGTGCCCATCCCGATAGGTGCCTCTTCATCTGGTCCCTCCCAGAAAGGGGCTTCACCTTCACCCACTAGACGCCAGTAACCTGTTCTTAGAGATTCAGCTTGTTCATCCGTGCAGTTCTGCAGCAGAGCCTCAACTCGAAAATTTATTCCCAGAGACCCAAGAAATTGGGACTGGGTAATTGGGCCATGGACAGAGACATCATCTGGAAAAATGTTGGAATATCGTGAAAATGGTTTCAATTTCTCCTTTAGCATTAACTACAATCTAAACATTTAACATGAGATATAACTAATACAACGAGCATCGAGTTCATCTTCAGCTCAACCTACTCCTATTGTTGGACTCTAAACGCAAGCATATAGCACTAGCTGCATCTGAACAGTGATCAAATGCTTTCTTTGACCCGTGTCTAGGACTCTAGATCAGACACAACTGATAAATCTTTTAGACTTCCCATGTCTATCTTGAATACCATGATTCAGTAACCCACCCCCCCACCCAACCCAAAAAAAAAAGAAGAAAAAACTCTACTTCCAAAATTGATCAAGAGAGTACTGATACTAATACAGAAAAGGGAGGAGCATACCTGAAGCTTCCTCCACAGAGTGCCTAATGGAAGCAAAATCAACATAAGCACTAAGATCAGCAGTTCCAGGACTATCTAGCAAGTTAACAAACTTATGTTTTCGAATTGCCTGCAAAAAAGTTAATCTTGGTTATGAAAAAAATAATGGAGTAGAGGGGAAGTAAATTTTTAATTGGCGATTGGCAAGTGGCGAGAAACATGTTAAAATTTTCCAAGCCTTATGTATGCTTTTGGTGCAACAGACCTGCAGACTATCTGAGACCACACCATTCAAGCCATAATCAATAATTAGAGCTCCACCTCCATCCAAACTTATTCTCTGGGCAATTGTGTGAGTTAAGTCCATAGCTTTGGGGCAAACTTCAATTTGGTCAAGTTTCTCTATTTCTTCAGGCACAGCCCACTTGCAGCGCTTCATTAGATAGAGAGTCGCAGGTGTAGGCCGTGGAGATAGAACAAAACGAAACCTAACGAATATTGAAAAGCATCAAATTTCTAAACCTGTTAATTAACACCTATGGAGGTACTAGATGATGTCAGACAAAATTCCAAATTCTTACAATGAATCTTCTGCAACATCAATCATTTTTTCAGACCAGCCATGAGAAGCCCTCTGCAGAGAAATTATTAAATTAGAGTAATGAATATGAAATCACAAATGATGAGAGAAAACACAGACTCCCCATAGACAACCACCTTTCACAGGGAAGCAAATTGGAAACTTGTACAACTCAGCTAAATCTTCTAGTTACAAATATTAAACCTTTTTTTTTTTTTCTGCAAATGTCAAAGGTTAGAAGCAATTGTCACTTTTTAAGCCAACAGTGTAAGATAACCAAACAAACCTGAAATTGATGAATTGGCAGAGCATCAAAAAACTCATGGGCAATGATGATTGTTGGCACTATAACAAAAGCAAACACAAAAGAACATAAAGGTGTGAACAGACCAAATCATTACATTTAACTCTTAATAGAAAAAATATGGTATATATATTATATAGGCAAATCCTAATTATTTTTTATAACCTCTAGATGAATATACTTAAATGACAATGCTTAACTGCTTGTTTTCAGGGAAAAGTATTTCAGAAAGTAATACCATACATCCTGATGGAACCTGTTCCAGTGTAGCATGCCATGACACAGGAGTTCCAGCTATTGTGCTTATAGTTCTTTTCTCAATATTTTCACCATTATTATCTCCTTCAGTGCATTTCAAGTTGCAATGCTGAAGATTCTGCAGTGTTGGACTACATTCTACCATGTGTAAGTGCAAGGAGTCTGTGAATTTCTTAAATTTTGATGCACCCTGAAAGTTAACAAGAACCTATAAATTAAATTCAGCCTAAACAGGAGGTGAAAGCTTAGGAGGTAGCATCTTGCACACATAAAGCAGGGAATTAGACAAAACAATCTAAATATCATACACGAAGAAGATCAGCCATGAGAGTTCCTCGTCCAGGGCCCAGCTCAACCAGGTTAACTCTGCTTGGTTGTCCCATTTGCTCCCACAGACACATAGCCCAAACACCAATCATCTGAAATCATGAGCAGGGCAAACTAAACTAATTGTCTCCTTGAATATTCCCATGTACTAAAAATTGCAAGAGTTTGAGTGAAACTAAGTTACCTCTCCAAACATCTGGCTTACTTCAGGAGATGTAATAAAATCACCTTCAGCTCCAAAGACATCTCGGTTAATGTAGTATCCAGCCTTTGGGTTTGTCAAAACTTCTTCCATATACTCTGCAACTGAGATTGGTCCACCACGGAACTGAAAAACCAGAAACAAAAAGTATGCTTGAATGATTTAAAAGGAGATATTAGCAAATGTACACAAGAGAGCTACAGAGCTAATCCATAGAGTTATTGAGAACAAGCAGGAAAAACAAAAAAACGTCTCATTTTCATCTCTTCTTGATTTTGGCAACAAAAGCATGTTATACTGCCGAAAGGGCAAATAATTGGCATCACTTATCTCCTTCATCTATGACCAAAATTTTGTCCATAAAAATGACATTGTTATATCAAAATTAACAGTAGCAATTTCACCTATTAAAACCCAAATTTGAGAAAGAGAGAAACATATATGCCAGCAGCCCAATATCAACCTATCACCAAAATACTACCTTTTTTTCACTTAACTCCGAAAATAACAATAGCCACATACATTCATTTCCCCCCCAAAACCTATACTGCATCAACAGAACAGCAAATATAAACACAAAGCAGCCACAACCAAGCAGTGAGGTGATAAAAGGGTAAGAAAAAAGACAATCTTCTTACCTTGATAATGCCTTTGAGGTGCTTAACGAGCTCAGAGTCCGAAGTAGGCTCATGAGAATGCTCTGCATTTACAAGGAAAACAACAAGTTAACAACCAGTACTCATATATACATTGAAAATGAATTATCCATATAATTACCAGGAGGGTTGTACAGCCCAGACCGATCTATGGAGATGGTGGTGGCGGCTTGGTCCTCCAGGTGTTCGACGAAAGTACTGTTTGGAACTTGGGATTCCGTCGAGGAAGAATAAGAGCGAAGAGAGCATCTGCTGAGTGCAGGAATTGCAGATTCGGCAAATCGACGAGCAGCTGAAGCTTGCCGCAATAGTCTTCCCAGCATTTTGTTAGTACTTCAACAAACCAAAACCACTATTTCTCGGAGACGAGGTTTTGTAGAATTTATTGGCTTTATATTCAAGTCAATTCTTAATAACGATTTAGTGAAGCAAATTCCACCATAGCGGGGATGTAGCTCAGATGGTAGAGCGCTCGCTTAGCATGCGAGAGGTACGGGGATCGATACCCCGCATCTCCAGCTTTCTACAATGTTTTAAGTTTCGCCGAGAAACCGTCCATTGCTCGCCGATACCATACCACCACCCTCTGTGCCTCCAGTTGACCGGTTAGTGGGAACTGGACCGGTTTTTCTAATCATGAACCTGGAACTTGGTTCGAGCCGTTTAACTTACTAATTTTTGGTTTCAATTTTTGAAATTTCTGGT
>BPVZ01000011.1:742976-753695 GCA_020521535.1 Rubroshorea leprosula
AAAAAAAAAAAAAAAAAACCATTTGAAAACCTTCTTATAAACACAGGGTGTTGCTGCACGTTGCAAGTTGTAATTGTAACTCTTTTTCTCCATTATTAAATATGAATGGTCGTTTCTTTGCAAAAGTAAAGCGTGGAAAATCTCTTTTACATTATACCATTATCTTTTCATTAAGGTCCCTTGGGGGGAAAACGTGAATAACCTTCCAGAGGTGGTGGAAAATGGGGAAAGAAAAAGAGAAGGAAAAGATGATTACCCATTTTCCAACGAGGTCATTTTCAGAGAAGATTGAATTGCAGTACCGCTTCAAATTTCATATCAAATCACATGATGATGATCCATCTTGAATCTTAGTGGATTAACACATCACCTTCTTCTCTTTAGTGATGTTTGTTGGGCGTCACAATCATAAACATGCACACAATCAATCCATCCTGGTACCTTCACCCTGCCTACCTTCTGCAGCATTCAGGTTCGAGGATTCTGTACAGTGGTTTTAATGTTGATGTTTAGATAAGGCTGGCTACGGATTGATTTTGGTTTAATTAAAATCAATATTTAAACTGTCTACTTTTTATTTTTTCCATTTTTAATAATCAAAGTCAAACTAAAAATATTTAAGGATTTTCGTTTTGATAACTAAAATAATTAATTTTAATATTTTGATTATTGGTTTTAATCAAATTAATATTAAATGCCTATTTTAAATTTAATAATAACTATAATTAACCAAAATTTAAAATTTTTAAGGGATATAAATATAATAAAATGCAAAAAAAAAAAAGATAAATAAGCGTAAAATATAAATTTTGAAGTTTAATTTTCTTTTACTTTTAGATATATTTTAAATTTAAATACAAGGTAAAACTTGAAAATGAAATTGAATAAGATAATTTTTATGTTTATTTATAGTATTTCAATAATAATTATTTATTTATTAATATAAAATTTTATTTTTTGGTTATATACTTGGTTTTGGTTTCAAATTTCTAACTATTAACCAACTAAATTTTTTTGATTATCTAACTAAAATTTTTAAAAAATAACCAATAACTATTTATAACTAACCATTTAATTAATTTTTCATCGATTTTTAATTACTCATTTGATTAATCAACCGTTTGCCCAACCCTAATTCTAGAATAACATGCTTTTGATTTCTCTCCTTTTTTTTTTCATGGAAGGGTATTGTTTCTCATAAATAATTTCATCAGAATTAATTTATTAATACTATTTGACAATATATGTTGATAATAAACTCTCACAACAACTGTATAATATCAAATCATTGAATATATACCAATTCAAGTTAATAAAAATTACTCCTATTGTATGGATTTGTTGGCTACCATTGATTCAAAATTACCTACCACTCGGAGGGAATTGACTCAAGAATCTAGAAATCTCTTTAGTTTGGGATAAGCAACTCTTAGGTCCTCTCACCCTTAATTAGTCATACATTTCTCAATGCAACTTTGGTGATATTACATGACCTCCTCTTGTTCTATATAAACAGGATGTGCATTCAGAAGTACTCACCACAAAGGCGAAGTTGAAGCATTCAAGATGAACTTCATAGAGGAGAGACTCTCCATGCTGAGCACATTTGATATCGAATTTGAAGGTGGGAAAGTAGAAACATATGTTGCAGATAGAGCTTCCTTCATTAACAGAAGCATTTCTGAGTTTCGATCTTAGGTTGGACAAAGGTATTTTGTTGCCCTTTATGTTAAGTTTTCATTCGGCTACGACCAAGACCATTTAATCCCTCGAAGAAGTGCAAGTTGGGTCATTCTGTACATTGAAACTCACTGCCTTGTAGTTAAGTTGGACTATTTGGATGTCATTCCTCACAGCCTGAGGGAGTTTTTGGCTCATGAGACAATTTCCTTTGTTTCTTATGGAAAGAGGAGAGTTCTGGAAAACGAAAACTATTCCATCTATGTAGATGGAGTAAGCAAATTTGGTGATCTAGAGTGCAAAGGTATGGTTGATCTGGGTCATTTGGCTGCCAAGGTTCTAAAGGCTCCATATCTCATTAAGGGAACAATAACTAAGTATGCCACTGTGAATGGCATTAAACTGGAGAAATCAACTACCAATTGGAATGCCTGGGAGTTTTCTGAAAAGGAGCTTAACGTAGCTGTAGATAATGTTCGAAAAACTTAACTTATTGGGCAAACATTGGTGGATCAACTTGGGTATATGACCAGTTGACCATGACTGGCTTTGAATTACGTTCTTACTTGAGTTCATATTCTGATTGTTCCTTTACGCTTTGAAGATGCAGGAACCCTACATTTTGATTTTTCAATCTGTTAAATTAAGTTCAAGCAATAATGAAGCTTCATGACATCGTAAATCATCATAAATCATAAAATTTGGAACAAAATCTGAAAAATTCAGAACTCTTGAAACAAGGCACGAGTATTTCTCCTCGGTAAAACATGGGCCAGTTTTGAAAGTGAAGGCTTTGGTTTATATCGCCATGCCATCTCCAATTTGGTTTTTTTATTTTACAACTCAAGAGTAACGATGAAGAAGTTGCTGGGGCGAAATAAAAGATTTAAAAGTAAGTTGGAACAGACTTACAATGCACCCTTGAGACCTAACATTCAATTCCAAAATGACGTGGATAGCTCAGGGCTTGAGGGCCAAAGCCAATCCAACCTTGGTGCACTTTCCAATGTCCTTAGTATCAACCTCTCCTGATACTGTGAGAAAAGATTTTGGTCGCCACTCGTGCTGGACAAGAGCACTAGCTTTACCAGAGTTATTCACCTTTGCCTTCAGCACAGTCAATGGATCCCACGAGTGCTGAGTTCCAAAAGTGAGGGCTTTCTCATTGGTTGAGAAACTGTGGGTTACCTCAGCACCAACGGCAGTCAAGGGGCTCACCATATGGTAGTAGGAGGCACTTAAAGATTCACCCTTATCATTCCTGCATTACAGAAAAAAAAAATGTAATGCATTATTTCACTAACCAAAATATTCAAATAGCTCAGGGCCAACTATCCTATAAATGCAGAACAAACTACTCACAGTGTCAATGAAGCAATGAGATCATCACTGGTGAAGCTCAATCCAGCATTGCACTTAGTGAAATCTCCAGTCTTGGAGTCAAATGAAAGATCAGCACCAAGTGCAAGAACATTGCTTCCAATCACACCAGAGAAGTTAACAATTGGATTTGCTGTCAATCCAACACTTGTGCTGATCCCAGCATAGTCATGCAAATACTGGAGTTCAACCTGTTACATGATCACAAATAGACAAAAACTTAGCTTTTGTCTTCAAATACAAAAATATTCCTCAGGCAAAAGATCAACATTGAGGTTTACAAGAGGAGTCCTAAAGATTAAGTGGGTTACCTTGCCAGACCTCTGATCAGGGAGCCTGAAGCTAAGGATTGTTTTCAGCCCAGGAGCAGGTTCATCAACAGTAATGGTGGTAAGAAGCTGGCAAAATATAAACACATTTAACAAAAGGAACAACATTCAAAACAAGAGTCTACCTGTGAATAAGACAGAAAAATCAACACACAAAAAAAAAAAAAAAAAAAAAAGATACAGAACTGACCCATTCACAGAAAGATAATTCTCTACAAGGTTTAATTTAGATATAACAGAGAGAATCTCTAATTGTAACTTCCTGTCATCCTCTATCTTATCAGCCATGCTTCTACCATTAAAAACTAAAATAAGGAAATGGGTCATAACTACAATCCATAACCATAATGTCACTACAGGTAATAGCACACTAAATAGCACACTAAATAGCACAGAGGACCATTACAAGTCTTTCCAACAATTTTGAAATCAACAGCTAAAATCTTGGAAGAAAATATACTCACATTGGACCCAGTGTCCACTTTGATATCAGTTGTGATGTTATTTTTCTTCAGCTGGGTGTTCACATCAGCCAGAAACAGATCACCTTTCTTTATACCAGTGGACGTGATTGCCTGAAAATTACCAAATCAATTTAGAGATATTCACACATTAACCAATTACCCAGAATTTTTTTTTAAAAAAAAACAAAATTTAGAGGCATAACCAACCATCAGAATCGAACGAAACCCAGAAAACAACAATTAAATTGAAGTCTACAAATGCAAAAACCAGATTAGAAAGGGATAAAAAGAACTCACGACACCAGTCGGAGAGTAGGTGGTGATGGTGAACTTGTGGTCACTCTGGTAGTCCTTGTACAGAAGATCTACAAACATTCAACAGAGATTTAAGCAATTTCATAGCAAAGATTCGAATGCAAGTATACAAATTCAAATATACCCACGTTCGTATACTTACCTCTGGCCTTTTTGCCGATCTCGGTGTAAAGACCTGGACCCTTGCCCATGATTTTCCGGCGGACGTACGGATGTCGATCGGAGGAGGGGAGACCTGAATAAGCAATGAGAAGAAAATGGAGAAATAAATAAGTGGAGTCGGAAAAGCCCTAATATTCCCATTCATTTCGGGTATTTTTTTTTTTTTTTTTTTTACAATTTTAAAAGGAAAATGATTTGGACCGTTGGATGTAGATGGCCGTCGGTTCCTGCGGTTTTGACCGTAAATGTAATATACTCCGAAACACGTGGTGTTTGGTCAATCAAACAACGTGATAATTCTATTGTTTTTATTTTTATTTCTTTTTTTTCTATTTTTCGCGGAAAAAGATGAGATTTCCTACCAAAAATTAAAAATTCTGATTATCCCAAAACTTTCAAAACCTTTATTTTTGCCGCCAGAGAAAATTACATAAAAATAACATGATATTTCCTGAAACTTCTAGAAGAGTCCAAAGTTCCATTTATTTGCTATTTTCCTTATTTTATACACTCATTTATTTATTTCTAGTTTGGATAAGAAATTATGTATTTATAAAGAATGGTATATTTTTATATCATATTTTCATATAACTTGTACATGTCATTAATTGAGTTGATGCATTCAATATCACAAATCTTATATAAATTAAAAGAATCAATAATTTTAATGACATGTCAAGTTGTACAAAAAAATAAAAAAAAATTGTATAAAAATCATTTCCCATTTATAAAAAGAAAATGATTGGTATATTTAACTTTAATCGTCTAATACATTTACAAATACCTATTGGGTTAATTATTAAAATTTACATCTTTAAATTTTTTTTGTTTTTAATTTAATTTTAAAAATAATAATTTTTTAATAAATATATTATGAAATATGTTAAATTAGATGATATATTAATTATTATCCATTTAAAATATTATAAGTTATGAGTATGGTATGTAGTGGTCGGGAAAATACAGTCTTCTCCTAATATTAGAAGCTTTCTTAATTTAATGATTACTATATCTGTATCAATAATTCATTGATCCGAATAAAAAGAGTTTAATTCTTTTTAACTAAGATCGAATTTAAATTTTATGAATGGAGTAACAAATGCTTTGAGAGTCTCCCTCTATTACTTTTTAGTAGATATGGTTTTTTTTAGTAGATATAGTTTTTTTTTTAATAAAATAAAGATATAATAATTTATTGATAAATTTTTATAATTATTCTTAATTAAGTATTATTGAAATAAGATTTCTTATTTAATATATGTTGCAATTATCTTTTTAAATGAGGGTAAAATAAGAATAAATGCATTAAATGGTATCCTAAAAGGAAAAAGTAGATAATTAAATTTAAATACCTCAAATAAAAAACTAGATATATTAAAATTAAATGAAATGAGTAATATTTGACAGTTTAGTATATGTTGAATTATAAAATACTTTTTGATTACGTTATATATATAGAGATGAGAGAGATATTTGGATAGCGGAGATCATCTCATGTATATAGACCAACATTTGATATGCCCTTTTCTTTTTTTATTTGAAATTAGGCAATTACATTTAACTATTTTCCTAAAGTGTAGGAGGGTGTGTTGGCAGGGATAGGGAGTTGAGAAAATTACTCAAACACGAGTAAGTGATTCTTCCACTTGCTTTACCAGGTGGGTGCATAAATATTATGTATGTTAAATACATAAATGAATGCCAAAGAATATCAAATAAGCCACATAACATTTACACAATCTTATAAGCTACATAAGACTGCTTCCATAATCCATACGTGGCACCTTTCCCTCTAACTATTAACATTTTTATTTTTGTTTGGCATTAAATATACCATAGACCTTAATTAGGTAAGGAATTTTGTGCTCTTGCCTTCTTAGAATTCCGGTGGAGCTTAGCAGAAGGTAGTACAACAATGCCACGAGCAATGCAATGAGTATGCCAAAGCTTACCCTGCAATCAAAACAACAACCAGATATATATGTCATTATCAATTTCTGGAACCTATATAAAGACAATAAGAGGACTTGAGATTGATAATTATACACGGTGCTTACGACATCAGGATAAACATTATACTCTTTCGCAAACACAAATGGCACAATTCCTTGAGGAAGAGCAGCCCGAAAATCCATTTTGATCATATTATCAACTTAAGCTTCATTTTAATGAATATAATTATGATTTTAGATTGAAGAAATGAAATTTTTCTCACCTCACAATTGCCATTTTGAACTCGTTGCCTTTTAGTCTAAGGGCATAGGAAGGCACTAACATCAGAACAGGAGGACTTGCAATGTATCTCAACACCATGCTAAAAATTGTCATTTTGATCCCACATGCTATTATGTTCGGCCGGGATGCCATATAAGGCCTGAAAAGTTAGATTTCATCACTACTTAAACAAGAACAAAATTTATTTCACAAAGAGGAGTTGATCGTAGTTTAGTTCACCATACCTAAGCTGAATAATGCCATGCCAAGCCCTCCATCAGCTAATATCAATATTGACTGGTTGATGATTGCAAGCAGTTTTACTTGCAACGTGCAAAAATCTCAAGCCTCATAGCTTTAATTCTTCAGCAATTGGCAAATTAGTTATTCATCACCTTTAATTATCGGTGATTTCTCTTAAGTCACACTTGTATTTTATGCATGCCCAAATTAGACCCACAAAGGTTGCATGTGTATTAGGATTTATTATAAGCTTCTTCCCCAATGTCATGAAAATGAACTTTTTCCCCATCTTCCTTGGTCTTGGTGTTGGTCTGGTTTCTGCTGCCTCCTCACTCTCATCCTCTATTTTGCACTTCTGTTTGCTGAGGAGCCTCTTGATCCTCTTAATTAAGACATCAAGATGAGATATGGAAATTGTTAGTTAATATATATAATATGACATGAATTACTCCATGAAACAAAACAACAGTGTTTGTTTCCCTGGAAAATGAGTTTTCTAGGAAGAATCTTACTCGAAGATGTATCAACTGTGAAAGAAAAGATTAGAAGGAAAAAGAAGGGAACAAAGTTGACCAAACAAGTTTGATATTGAATTAACCTATGCTTTCCATTGCTATTCAAGAAAATGTCTACCTGCTGTGACATCTGAAGGCACAATCTCCACAGCTGCCTTTATGGCATTGAACTCAGAGAAACAGTAGCAAAATATACCAGATCAAAGTTTATAACAGGATTAATTGCGCAAGGAGTGAAGCAGATTCATCCCCATACATGGACTTCAACACCGGAATTCCCAGGATCAAAGTGTTAGGCAAGGTAGTTAGTGAGAAGCCAGTAATGATCCATTTCAAGCCACCTCTGGAGCTGAACTTGGTGATGACAGCTAAAATTGTGACTGCAATTATTTTCTGAATGAAGTCGGAGAAGATGAGTTTCATGTTCATTTTGTAAATTGTAAGGGTTGGTTTCAGAAATCATGTTGAAAGACAATAAGGGTATGGA
This sequence comes from Rubroshorea leprosula, assembly GCA_020521535.1. Taxonomy (NCBI): domain Eukaryota; kingdom Viridiplantae; phylum Streptophyta; class Magnoliopsida; order Malvales; family Dipterocarpaceae; genus Rubroshorea; species Rubroshorea leprosula. The sequence goes on from BPVZ01000011.1 coordinate 750,766, forward strand.
GACTTTAGCCACAAACTTGTTTATGCCTGCACATTGCTCAGGGGTGAAGAACTTCAACTTCAACCATTTCAGACATATGTAGGCTAACACCATGGACACATACAAAGGGACAACTGCCTCAACAATGTGTATGATACCCTTATCAGAAATCATGGTAAATGAATGGTTTTAGAAAAATCTACTTCTTTTCTCTGGAAACCTGACAAATAGAACTCGTATATATATATAGAGAAGCGGTTATGATTTCTTTTCAGATTTAAGAAACTTAGCTAAGAAGTTTTGTCAATTCTGAATTTGACCCCTAGAGCTAGACTATATTTATATTCTATATCATTAACTTACTCGAATATTTCGTCATGAATGACACAACTTAAAATTTAACATGTTCACTATGACCTAAAACATGGCAACTATAGAAATCGAAACAAAAATGCCTTTTCACTGTATATTAGTAAATTTTCCTGTTGTGATGGTTGTCAGATGCTATACTAAACCTGCATGGTGATATTTCAGACAACTACAAGGAACTAACAGGCGACGCAGATTCTAGTTTTCTTCTCGTTACGTTAAGCTGGATAGGTACTAGGCTATCTCTAAAAACATATTTTTTTCGTTAGGGTTAATTTTTCTCGATCTGAATATAAAATAAGAAGCAGCTTCATTTATATTGTTTTCCTTCTTTTTCCTTTTTTTTTTTTTCAGTCAAAATGAAAAAGAGAAAAGATTTGCAATAATTCCCAAAATTTGATCATGCACAAAATTACTCTGAGATTCTCCAATCAATCTACAGAACAATGAAAACTAAGTTAAAAAGTTTTGATAAATATTATTCACTTTCTTTTTGACCTACTATAACTTTTAAGAATCTTTATTTTTCTTGTAATATTTTTAAAAAATGAAATTTTGGTATTAAAATTAAGGATTTAAACTTTTCTAATAGTCAAATTAAATACACAAAAATTGTTGAGTACAAAAAAGAAGAAGTTATTTTTATGCTAATATTCCGACAAATACACTCTACTTGCTTAGTTGAGAAAGTATTTTCGGTCAATCTAAGTATTTAGATTGCCTGGGGACTTTATTTTATTTTATTTTATTTTTCCATTGAAGTTTTTGGGGAGTAAAGAAGTGAATTGCAAAGGAAGAAAATGCAAGTCCTGAGCTTCAAACAGTCTTATGAGGGGAAGATTTCTCCTTTCTTAAAAATGGTAAAAAGTTTGAGAATAACTGTGTTGTAATGAAATCACGTTTGAAAATGTTCGTATAAAAACCATGCCCCTTTCTTCACTCTTTTCTTTTACTTCAGATGGGAAGATTAATAATTGATCCTCTCTTTCTTCATGTCCAATCTTTGTCTTGCCCCCTACACCCTACTTTTCATTTTTGTGTGTTTGATGAAATTATAAAGGTATTAAACTTTTCCATTTCTTCTCTTAACTTTAATTATAGTGGCCATGAAGTATAGTTAGTCTTAATGCAAACATGACACATAAAGAGGCAATCTGATTATTCTGAATTTCTAATTCAATAAATTTGCTCCCCTTTTTTTTATTAGAATATGAGTCATGTTGTCCAATTAATTAATTAAAGGAAATGAGGGCAGATTTCCCTTTACAAGCATATCTGTTGAACTGCGTCTGGGGACATATCAATTGTCCAATATTTCATATAGCTAGCTCTTGATGAATTGACCTATTAAATTAAATATTTATAGTAAAAAAATTCCAACAGTTTCTGCAGTGAAGAATTTTTTTTTCTCCTTCTTTCACTACATATGATACATTTAAGATGAGTAAAATTTTAATAAATGTAGTTAGTTTGTTTGGTTTTAGAAAAATACGGACACAAGCCAAACAACTTTGTTTTGTCAGGAGAATTTGCTTGCTGTTTCTGGTGATATATAGGAAGAGGATGTTGGTTCATTGGTGTTTAATGGTTCTCCACTCCATGCGCTTCTAATTTAGGCCATTTATAGTTTTTAAACCTTGTATTTAAACACAACCCAAATACTCTCCATTTTTATGTTGTTAGGTTAGGAATTGCTTCGTAGTAATTCGTTTTTCTGGGTTAGGTGGGCCCGAACCAAGATCCGCAAAAGGTTCAATCCCAACTAAGCTATTTCCATCACCCAAAAAAAAAGAAAAAAAAAAATTAATGGAGGTAGCTAAGTTGAGTATTGTTTTTCTTATCTTCTTCAATATTGCGACGTTAATTCCAAGCATTAAAGCAGACATTGGGGAATTCGACGAGGTTTGGCAGAAGCGAGCAGAAGAAGCTTGGAAGAACGCCCTGGAGGCTTACAATCCCCATCCCGAAGAAGTCACAGCCATTGTTAACAACCGTGTCAATGAGTAAAATTTCCATCTATTATTCATTTCAATTCAACCTCAAAGTCATGGTTTCTAAGATCTTGATCTAGTGTGTATATTTGTTAAAAAATAGAATTTCCAAAACCATTCGAACTACATCAAATTACAAAATATATATGTTAATTAAGGAAAATAATCTTATATTTAAGAAATTCTCTTTTATTATGATAAAAATTGGATAATAAAACTACATAACACTTTTCAATTTTTAATTCTGAAAATTTTCTATTACATGCTAAATCATTCAATCAAAATTTTACATTTTTTGGTACCATAATATATGTAAGAAGACAATCACATTGTCAATGATCAATCACGTACGAACCCTTAATTTAATTTTTATTGGCTCGTTGTCATAATACGTTAAGCTTGGATTAAGCTTTATTGATCAAGTGAATTTATTTATATTTATAAGCACTTTTTTCCACCATATGAATGCAGCGCTCTTGAGGCAATCAAGAACACAACAGGGGCAACCGTTTCTATTGATTTTGAACTTGACGTGTAAGTGTTAATCACATTATTATCTTCTCTTTTGTCTTTTCTAATTAACTTCAATTT
>BPVZ01000011.1:795907-808008 GCA_020521535.1 Rubroshorea leprosula
GCACAACAACTAACAATAATTCTTTCAAAATAAAAGGCAGCTATAGCAATCCACTGACCTCATTAGCTCCAGTAGTGTCATCCACATGGAACTCCAAAATGACATCATTCTTCCCTTGAAGCTGAGTCTGTGAGACATCTGCTAAAGATACTTCAAAGGCTTGCTTTGAACCAACTAAAAAGGTGAGCATGTTCCCTGCAACAATAGTATTGACCCATTAAATACTATGCCTTATAAGCATTATCCTCACAGGAAAGTCAGAAACAACAAAACCAATGCTTGACAAGAAACCAGGAGACACTTCAAGCAAAATATACTCACAAAAAATTGCAAGTACATGGGTCGTGGCAAATTACCAGGCAAATATGATAACATCTAACTCTGGCCTATCATATTGGGATGAAAATCAAGACACTAAGATCAGGAAATGGTAATACACTATGCAAGAGTTTGAAACCACATCCATGGGAACCCACTTAAACCACAAACATTGAAGAAAGCAAATCAGATAATCAAAAATATTTACAGCCAACAACTCAAATGACAGAAGATCACCAACCATTTAAATCAATTTCTCCCCAGTTATGACCACTGATGGAAAGCTGCTTCTCTTCTGGTGTTATCCCAAAATTGTTCATGAAGAAGTTGGTCAAATTGGAAACATCCTAGAAGAGCAAAAATATGAGAATAATATAAGGATCATGAAGTTCTCAAGAGCGTAAAACACTAATGAATCACATGTGTGAAATTGCAAATATACATTCTAGACAACAGGAGGACCATGGAATGAAAAAATAAACCACAGCTAAGGCCAAGGCAAGATTTACCGAACCTGGTCCCGGAATCCAGTGAACTTGTAATATAAACCATCTTTGATTCTGACGCCAAGTTGATTTGTCCTAGGGACCTTCATCCATGTGACCGCTAAGATATCAGATTTATCAACTTCAACTGCTTTACCCCCTCCCTGTTTCTTCCATAAAATTCCTCCTACGTAAATTTTTAGCTGTCCAGGATTCTGCATTGTAGAAAAAGAAATCATTATACCCACGTAAGATTTCCATCCCCATTTTTTCCACACCTCCAAAAGCATAATAAGTCAAAGCTGGTATCATGAAAACCTAGAAAATCTAACCGAACTCAACATATTAGGCCAGAGCAAAACAACATTACCTAACCAAACACAATACCACACCACCAAAGTTCAAACGAGCTAAAATATGAATTCTAGAAATAAATATTAAAACAAATTTCAAAAAAAAAAGAAAAAAAAAAAGAAAAGAAGAGAGTACGAGTTCATATTTCAAAAAAGAACAACCCTAAGGCCCCTGCGGCTGCATTAAACATTGCATAAGAATTCATTTCCAGAAATTTATAAAGAAAAAGACCAAAACCAAAAACAACTGAAACAAGCAATTAGGGTTTCGCAATAAGGCAAAGAAAAGGAATACCACCAATCGGAAAACGCTAGGATGCAATTAAGAATCAAATAAGAGAGAGAGTGTGTGTGAATACTGACAGTTCCGCCTCGGCCGCCGAGGGAGATGTTGTTGAAGAGGTGACCGTCGGTCATGGTTGCAATGTGAGACCCGGAGGACCCGAGAGAGAAAGAAACGAGGCACTCCGATGAAAAGAGGGTGAGGACACCAGAGTAAGTGAGAAATGAGAGGGAGAGGGCGGAAAGGTGGTTGTGTTAGGGTTTATATAGCTAAAGGAAGGGGTGCGCATTGTGCACCCGTTCTTCCTGGCGCGAAATGGGAGGATCGAAAAAGCGGGCGTGAAAAAATGGCGGTGTTTGAGTGATGTTGGATGGGCTTAAAGGCAGCCCATTTGTGGATTTGAGGCCTATAGGCTATTGCCCATAACGATTCATAACTCCCCAGCAAGCCCGACCCATAATCTAATTTATCGGTATTTAATATTGGGAATTATAGGACTTTCTGTTTTAATAATTAAAATTAAAATATTAAGAATAATAATGAAAATATTACAACAAGATAATTGATGCATGAATCCATTGAAAAATGCAATGGCGTTACAATTGCTTAATTTCATCCAGGTATTCGCATCTGTCCAGTGGTTGCAGTGTACAAAAAATGGGGACCAATCTATTAATTCAGCACGTTGCAGTCTTTAATCCATTTTTTAGCTTCTTGAGAAATTCAGTTTTTTTAAGAAAATAATAAGAGATAAGTACGGAAAGAAAGGAACCACTAACACTTAGTTTGATAGTGCTGATTCGTAGTAGTAGTCCTTGGTTTTTTTTGGTCTTTTAACATTCTAAGAATATACAAAATATAACAAACGACATAAATAACGTAATGGTTATTTTTTTTCGTTAAAAATAAGAGATATTAAATTCAAGTTGTATGGTATGCGGGTAAGATAAAATAAAAAAGAAGAGATAATTGTCTCTTATTATTCAATCAAGATAAATATATATATATAAAGTATATTTAATTAATATTTTATATATTTTTTAAAAAATAAAAAGATATAAAAATTAAAAACCTAAAACATCAAGAATGATGGTTAAACGAAACCTAAAAAAGATTCTTAAATAATATGTCATATTTTATTATCAATAAAAAAATAATAAAACAGTTATTATGAAATAGGGAAGGCAATTTTCTCTGCGACCGGTGAAGCTTCATGGAGATCCCCGCCACGGGGATAAAGATTTCAAGAATATTCTTCCTCGTGGGACGAGAATGAAGGTAATTTTATACCAATGAAATTTCGTGGAGAATTTTCTCTACCTCATGGGAAACCGTAGGAATCCATATAAAATAAAAAAATATAAATTTGTTTATATATATATTTTTTGTACATATGTTAGCAATTAATTTTTACTTACCCAATCTAATTAGCTAACCCAATACCAACATAACTTAGATTTCACAACCCATTCTTTTTTCAATTTTTCCAAATCCAATTATCAGCCTAACCCAATTTTTTTTTTGTCAATCTAATATTCCTAAACCTAATTGCCCAGCCCAATTAACAGCCCAATTCACATATAACCCTCAGCCCAATTAACAACCCAATTCACATATAACCCTAGAAGCAGCAGGACAATCCAATTTGCAATTATCCAAAGATTTCAGTCTCTTTCTTTGCTTGCCGCTTCTTGCAAATTGCAATTCCTCTCTCCAGTCAGTTTCCTCTCTTCTGCCGCACCCTCTTTGCTGTTTCTTGCTCAATCCTCTCTATCCTCATCTCAACTGTGAATCGACGATTCCCTTCACTCTCAACCTCTCACCGTGCCATTAGCCCGTCACTACAACCACTGCAATGCTCACCACTCACCACTGCTCATTGCTCACCTCCAACTCCAAGGCTGGGTCATCCTCTTTCTGCTGTTGCATGGCCATCTCAACTGTGATTTAGTGATTCCCTTCAAACTTTTAGCCTCTCACTGTGCCGTCACTTCAACCCCTGCAACACTCACCGTTCACCTCCAGCTCCAAGGCTGGGTCATCCTCTTTCTTCTATCATGTGGCCATCTCAATTGTGATTCGGTGATTCCTTTCAAACTCTCAGCCTCTCACCGTGCCGTCACTACAACCATGCAAGTCTACAACGCTCACCACTCACCACCGCTCACCTCCAGCTCCAAGGACCAAGGCTGGTCATCCTCTTTCTATTGTCGCGTGGCCTCATCCTTTGCAACTTTGCCTCATATTCTTTTCAAACTCTCCAACTCCAAGTATCAATCAGATGCAGTTTTTGAAGCTACCGTTTTTGTGCTTTAGTGCTGTAGTGTTTCTAACTAGTATAATTTAATTTTTTTGCTTTAGTGCTTTAGTGTTTCTATTTGAGGAGTTGGAGGAGAATGATAATGAGGATGATGAGTCTAAGGTAAATTTTAAACAATAATGTTTCTTTATATAAATTATTATATAAAGAAATTTTTCTAAAATTTTGTTAATTTGGGGTATTTGTTTTTATTTCAGGAAGTTATTTTCTCAACTTGAAATTATTGATCAAACTTAGCTTAAGTTGCTGCTGTAGAGTTTGCTTTGCTAGATTGGATGGATGTGTACGCATGTGCCACTTCCTAGACTCTTTTATGTGCTTTTTCTTAATGAACTTATTGCTAGACATGTTGGCAACAGTTTATGCTTTTTTTTTTCTATCAACTTTGCTGAATCTAGACATATATGACAGTTGCAATTTATGCTTTTATTTTTTATAAAGCTTTTGTTGGATTTGCTGGATTTATATGGCAGTTTATGCCTTTTTTCTTTATAAAATATGAACTTATTGCTGGCTTGCCTGCTGGACTTGCTTGACAATGACATGTATATATTGGCTGTGTTATTGTGTATATTTACTGCTTGTTTATCTTGTTTTAAAAGAGTGATCTTGATCATCGCTGTTTGCTATCTAGGATTCTGTAAAATTGCTATTTTCTTTTGTATTATCATTCCTTACCCGAGCTTCTATTCTATGTGGTGTTTATGCTAATGGTGGTTTAGTAGCTATTAGCTGATGGTATCTAATTAGGTGAACAATACTAAAGAAGTTGGTGGTTGTGCAAGGTTAGGAACTTGATAGATTGTTTGTTGGTGGATTTCAATTGCCAATGTTAAATGTCATTTTCTTGATCCAACCCAAACCCAAATCAGGGGGTGGAGATATTAGAGGAGATCTGACATTAATTGAACATAAAACTTAACTTCTTAGAAGAACAAGATCTGGCCATGTTATTTTGCTAAGAACAAGATCTGGCCATGTTATTTTGCTTCCTTATTATCTGCTATTTTCCTAAATGGAAGTCCTAGTGTGACGTTGACCCTTCTTTATGTTATATTGCATAGGTTAGCCTTTTCTATACCTAAGCATGTCCTCATTACAAGATAGCTTTTCACTAGCACAGTTTTTGAAATCACAAGCTTGACTTGTTTATTTCAATTATCTCTTGCTTAGAAACAATTTAATGTCTTTGTGTTGCAATGTGTACTCTAAGCTTTTTTAGTTTACTATCCATTTCTGTCTGTGCCTCTGTTTCTTCTTCTGGAAAATAATTTTATGGTTTCAATTCCTCCAAATCTGTTACAGTTCAAGTTCTTGATATGGGTTAATTTAGAGTTGAAACACTAATTATATCGACACAAAACCAGTGAAATAGCAGTGAAAATTTTGATTAATAAGTAGTGAAAATTTTGATTAACAAGTAGTGAAATATATAGGTGATAATTTTATTTAGCAGGGATTTCGAATACCCGTGGAGACTTATTAGTCCCCGTGAGGATGGGGACAAAAGCAATTTTTGACCCTCCACCAAAAATCCCCGCAGGGATCCCCATACCCGCCATTGACGGGGATGAAGATGGGGAGGGGATCCCTGCCCCCGTCGAGACCCGTTGCCATCCCTATTATGAAACCTTTAGAACAACTTCAGATTAAATACACTGATTCTCTTCTCATCAACAACCAACACCAAATTACATTAATATTGTAGCAGCAGCTTCAGCTATCCAATTTCACAATTAAAAATCTTCAAATATCAACATATGTTATTAAATATGATCCAAATAACTCAAATATCAGTATTTTCACCTTCAAAGGTTCAATGTAATCACTAAATTAAATAAAAGTCTCTATTAACTAATTAGTCAAATAGAAGGTCCACACAAATTGCAAGCAGGGTTACTAGTTCTATTTTTAAAACTTTCTTATGTTAGAATATTTTGTGCAAACGAGATTAGAAACTTGGAATTTATGAGTTATAAAAGAAGAAATTTAATTAGTAACCTTCAAAAGTGATTGAAAATTGTTTCTTAGGTTGGGTTTTGCAAGGCCATATGTTAGTTTTCATTTAGATAATTATTTATTTTAAAAATTTTCAAAAACATTTTTTAATTTCCACCAATATCTTAGAGCAAGTACTATTTTTCCTATACATCACTTTATATATATATATATATATAGAAAACTATAAGGAATCTCCATTGTGTTCAAATAATTCTAGACATAAACAGATAAATTTATGCTTGAAAATCATGTATAACTAGTGATATAATGTAATGTCCTAAACATGAAAAATAAGAGAACATGATCTACCTTCCTAGTCCAATCATGCTTGCCAAATGCACTGTCTCAAACTCATGAGAGTTCTTATTTTTCCTTCTTTTTTTTTTTTGAAGCGTGAGAGTTTTTAAATTAAAAATCATGCTCCAACCCTTGAAATAAGGTGAGAGATATTAAAAAAAAAAAAAAAAGCTCTGTTTCATTTCGAAATTTAACCTCTACCCTTGGATTTCTACCAGTGGACTAAAGCCTAAAAAAAAAAGATAGGCACATCATCAGTCATCAGAGAACAGAGCTAAGAGCTTGGTTTCATTTTATGGTCAATGATCAACCAGGAAAAAGAAATGGTAGAACAGAATCAGAAAGACAGTTTTATTTGTCAATCTCTTGAAAAAATTCTGCGTACACCATCTAAAAAAGAATGATTCCCATACTACTACTATAATAACCCAACTCACTATTGATATCATCTGATTCAATTCCTCGTCTCTCATAGTTTTAAATCACATCAATAAAGATTAACAGGTGTTGACTTATATACTTAATATCTCTCATACTTTATCAATACAAAATTTGCCTATGGGTGTCACAACTACTAAAAGCATGTGGCAAATTCTAAGGCACTGAGTAACTAATAGTAAGTAGTATAACATTGTCTACGGTTTGCAGTGTTTCAGTCTTCTAGAGAGGTTTACTTAATTTGTGTAAACTTTGCATTTGTCAACCGAGAAAAACTTAGTAAAATTAGTATTTATTAATGTAAAAATTTTGATTTGAGATCAAAATTAGGAGTTTCATACCCTTACAACGTCAAATAGTTGAGTCCCAATGTACTAAAAAAAATAAACTCATGCATTTGTTAATGGTAAGTATTCAATTGGCAAAATACCCAAAACGCCAAAAATACATGTTTAATGTTCCTTTTTCAATTCCCTTTACTCTTCAGCCTTCTGAACTGCAGTAGAATAACAATTGTCTTGTGAATTTTTCAAGTGCTTATGATGACGAAGAAGCTGTTGCAAGGGCATATGATTTAGCTGCACTATAGTATTGGGGGACATCAACTTACACAAATTTTCTGGCATGAATATGCATCAGTAATTTCATAAATAGCTTGTACTGAATACATAATCGAATCATCTAACTCACTGGCTGTCTTTTTCAGCAGATTTCGGAATATGAGAAAGAGATTGAAATAATGCAAACAATGACAAAAGAAGAGTACTTGGCCTCATTAAGAAGGTAAGGCTTCATCTGTCAAGTACGCTTCAATCTCCAAATGAATACCAAAAGGATCCTTTTTGCTGAAAAAAACCATGTGAGATGCTGAAATTCATTTTCCACACAGAAAGAGCAGTGGATTCTCAAGAGGAGTATCCAAATACAGGGGAGTTGCAAGGTAATCTTCTTTACAATTCTGTGAAACAACTTGTTAAATACTAATTCAGACAGATTTTCTAATTCTCCTTGGTTTTGATTTTCATAAATAAAATTATTTCAATTATCTCTCATGTTCATGAATCATGAATTTTATAAGCAGTTATTCTATTTCTATTACTTTATCAAGATAGATAGAGACTATGAAAGCCAATAAAGCATTTGTGTAGTGATCAAAGAGCTGGTTGGAGTCAAGAGAGGTTCTGAATTCAATCATTCAAAAATAGTGTAAAGAAGAACATGAACTAATTATAAGGCTTTCCCAAAAAGAAAAAAAAAAATTATAAGGTTTTTCCTTCAGTAGTCTCTGCAAGGAATGCCTTTATTGTTAATTTGGTCAAAATTGATATATTTTGCAAAATAAAAATTGTTAGTAATAAGCAATTCAGAAATAAGATAGGATATCATGTTATTAAACTATCTTTTCTTTGCGTAAAAGTATTAGTTGAGAATATATGAACCATCAAAGAAAACATACTGAAACAAATAAAAATCAAAATCAGAAAAGAAAAGAAAAAGAAATATTTTTTTCCGGTATTTGAAGTATAGAGACAACCGAATTATTGATAAGAAAAAACAACTATTTGAAGCAATACATTCAAATTTCAAACAATAGTCATATCACATATTTGGTAGAAACAAACAAGTTATAGTCCGATCACATCACCCAACAGCTAGAAGATCAAACTAAACTTAAAAATCAGTCAAAACGAAGTGCAAATGAGATAATCTCATTTTCGTCTACCCTCATAATAGACATAATTAATATCATAACAACAATACCAGTCTCAGCTCTTTAGTCTGTATGTAGAAGAAACCAATTCCAAAAAAATCTATCCTTCCAATAGCACTGCCAATGGAATATGTAGGTGCAATCTGGCTCTCTGCATTGAATGGCTAGATCATCTCTACAAGGCTTTTCACACATGTTGCATTTAGGAGGATAAAAATCTATCTTCACCAAAGTGACAGGGTGTTTGTGATCATCAATCCGGAATGGTTTCCCGAGCTTAACAAATGGGGATTTCCAAAGTACACAATTAAGGATGAGCAGAAACATTGCAATCGGCACAATGATAAAACCACCGCTTCCGATCTCTGTCTTCTTCACATATGTCACAATGACATTGACTTAGATCATGATCATCACGAAAAGTTAGCTTGAGAGCATGATCGTCATATTTGTACCGAGCTGTTTTTGGTAGTACAAGGCATCTATAATCCAAGGCAAAATTGCATTTCTTGTCCTTGCATCTAAAACTGCCCCGATCACCATACTCATGACAACCATAACATTTACCTTCGTATTTATGGTCAAAGAAAAGGAAGTGCTCCTGTCCTTCTATATTTACAATACGAGTGTCAAGAATTTTATTACACCGGATGCACATAATCTTGTCGCAAGCATTACAATTGTAGCCAAAACCACTATTCCAAAACCGGCAATAGTCACAATAAAAAATGGAATAGAAAAAGAGTTCTCTTAAATGCATGCAAGTCCAGTGACGCCCCTTCCTGGGTAACTTATGAACACAGCAGTTGCAGAGAAAGAAATTACATTGTTCACAATAGTAAAATGAAGTAGAGATGGAACGCATGCAACCTTCACAACTTTGGCCATCCTCAACCCTATCATCACTCAATATTAAGTTGTGTTTATGGCTGAAATGCTTTATCTCTCCAGGTTTGATTTCCTGAAAAGCAGGAGAGATAGTAGTCAAGTCATCTGATAGTTTGGACTTTTCATCTTCCAAAAGATCTTCATCAATTGCACAATTTACATGAGCAAAATATTTGCAATCTGAATAGCAATATCTCCCATATCCCAGATTTATGTCATCATGACAAATATTGTATTCACGTTTTCCAGCTTCCTCATCTTGAAAGGAATAGATGTGATAAAGTCGATGTGGATGCCTTATTATTTTGATGGTGCGGCGAAGTGAAGTGCAATCTATATGAATAATAAGGCTGCATTCAGCACACGTAAAGCAAACACGACTTCCATCAGTTCCACATGCGTCACAAATGAATGAAATTGTGCCCGTAAAGAGGGTTAACGGATGTTCATGAGTTTCAGCTATAATTGTTTGCAAAATAGGATCCGCAGGTTTGAAGCCCAACTCACAAATTGAACAATAATAAACAAATCCTTCCTTACAAGACTTACTGCACAAATTGCAAGAACATTTCTCTTGATGAGGTGGGGGTTTGGCCAAAAGCATTAGAGGGTGTTTCCAATGGTTATGGTGATGGATCTTAAGAGGCAACTCTGCACATTTCTTATGAAGGTGAAATATGCAATTGGGACAACAGTAGAATGGACTTGACTTGTACATGGGTTCCATACATCCTGAGCAGAATTTTTCTTTGGTTTGAATTTCAATGTCTTCAACAAGTATCAATGGATGATCGTGGCTAAAATGTTGGAGCTTTTGAAATTCTTGAGCAACAAATTGAGGATGCATAGCACATCTAAGGTCAAGGTCAAAATCACAAGAATCGCATCGATAAAAAAATCTAATACTTTTCCAGCAAACATTACAACTATGAGCATAATTTTCCAAGCGAAGGATAAAAGGATGGTGGGGGTGGAGGGGGTGATTAATGATCTCCCTTTGCAGCTCAGCGCATTTCTTATGGAGGAAAAACCCACACTCGCCACAACCGTAGCTGGAACCCTCTAATTCTTCCTCGCATCCAGAACAATAACCCTCTGCTACTTTCCGGCATTGATAACAATAACCCTTTATTGCTTCGTTGCATCCAGAACAAAAACCTTTTCGACTTCCACGATCAACTGACTCTTGATCCACAACTACCAAAGGATGTTGATGGCTGAAATGATTGATCCTCTCCATGACTTCCTCTGAACCAACTCTGAAGAGCTTGGGAGGTAGGGAGGGTAATCTGAACCAACTCTGAAGAGCTTGGGAGGAAGGGAAGGTAAACTAGACTAGTAGATAGCAGCAAAAAGAGAGGATTTCTGGTTGATTGTAATGAGCTGCAGGAAAAATGAATAATGATACCCCAAATTATTTTAAGCACAGACAACGATAAAGCTTAAAGCATGCATGTGATGTATTCCGTGGAAAGCAGATAGTGCCTATGAATGAAGGCTATCTTCAACGGCAACGATCAATTATCATTTTTTCATAAGATTAGAATTGGGTTTAATGTCGGCGGTTATTCCCAAAATTTGATTTTTTTTTTTTTAAATTTTTGGTAAAGCCAAAATTCGAAAGTTACTACCACCCTTATTGATGGTGCAGGTGGCATTCCTCTTCTTTAATCTTTACGAGTAAGACGTGATTCTGAAGAGCCAATTGAAAATGTATAAATGTCAACTTTCTTTAATAAAATAGTAATAGGGAAAGTTGTTCTTAACGCATCATTTATAAACTTAACTTTTACTTGTTAGAGGTACGGGTGTTCGCAGTGTAATTTAGTTCAGATTTTATTATTTTTTAAATCAATCTAATTTAATCGGTTAATAAAATTTTTAAACCAATCTAATCTATTATTATGTGATAATCAAATCAATCCAATTTAAATCAGATCGATATGGTTCGATTGGATTGATTGGTTTTTAATATTACTAAATATATAAGATAATGTAAAAATATTTTAATATCAAATAGAAAGTATAACTATAAAATACATTAACATCAAAATCAGTAAAAACATAATAATAGGTAAAAATCATAACAAATTCTTACACTCCTTTGTAAAAATTGAAAAACTCTGAAAATTCTTTTTGGTTACATCACTAGAGGCATAAAAAACAATAAAAAATAACTTCAAATTTCTAATATAACGTAAATAATTCTTGAAAATTAAAATTAGTTTTTTTTTCTTAATGCACTAATAATTTAATCTCATTTTCTAAATCATATTAAAAGTGAATAACATTTAACATGAATATTACTAAAATTGATTAGAAGCATTCATAATCAAAATTTAAAAAGTCTAAACCAAATATCCAAAAATAGTAAAATATTAGGACTAATTTTATTATATAGTTTTAAGGATTTTAGAATAATATTTATTTAAAATTTAGTTAGGAGAATCATAAGATTATTTTAAGAATAAATTAGAAATTTAGGGTTTTAAGAGTACATGCGCAAACCAATTTTGAAATGATAGAGTTGCAGGTGAATTAAAAATTTAGAATTAAGGTTAGAGTGTATGATTAAAATAGAAAAATAACTTAGGGAATATGAAGATGTTTTATTTTCATTTTTTTAATTAAGTTAATGGAGTTATAATCTTGTAAAATAAGAAAAAGAAAATTTAAAATATTACAAAAAAATATGTTATATTATTTAATTAAATTATCTTCTAATTAGATTTTATTTTGCAATCGGGTAGTTTAGCGGTTTAAAGATAAAATCACGAACCAAACCAATTATATCGATTTTTAAATTTTAGAATTCAAACCAATCCAATTTTATATTAATTTGGATCGATTTTTAATTAGATTGGATCAATTTAGGTTAGATCTATCGGATTGGATCGGATATGAATACCCTTAGTGAGAGGATCTTTAATAAAGCAAAAGTTAATTTTCAATAAAGTAAAGTGAGTCTGTTTTTCTAATTTTTTGTTTTAAAAATTACATTTTTATA
>BPVZ01000011.1:822941-837178 GCA_020521535.1 Rubroshorea leprosula
GGTTTAAATTTTTATATTAATATTTAAAATAAATTTTTTGTAATATATTATATTGATATAGAGACATTAATTTATTAAAAATATTTAATTAGTTTCATAAATATTAATTTTTACACTTTTTTTTTATAAATTAATTGACTTTAAAATCAACAACCCATAATATTTCTAAGAATAATAAGTTTACGAAGAACCAAGTACTGACTTAGACTAAGTCACCATTCGATAGTCCTACATCTACAAGACTATTGAATTAGCATAAATAGAAAACTTTCTACGATCCGTGTAGTGCGAGCTACAAAAGTCCACCTCTTGGGGCTTTTATGATACCACGAGTTGACCCTATTAATTAAGAGGCTATGGTGTTAACTGTCCTTTCAGAGCATATTGCAAAACAACATTATGAAATCTAAATCCCTCATTCACAAGCAAAGGGACTTGTTGGATGGTTTAAAAGTGTTAGATTTGAAAGTAGATAATTTGAAATGAGTTCTTAACTGATGGATTAAATTGTCGATTTGAAAAATTTTAGTCCTTAACATAAAATGATTAAATGGAAGAAGGACAAATGATGATATCATTCATGCATTCGACTGTGTGTGAATTGAAATAAAGGCTTGATCAGTCTAGATCATCCAGTCGATCAAGACACCACCAAGTTGGGATATGATCATCGGCAGTGGTCAGAATGATAAGACCTTTTCCGTAGTGGTATGTGCATTCTAACATCATATAATTGAAGCCGGTTGGGATAACAGACATGTGTCACATGTCTCTGCTTTAAACTGTTTTTGGATATCGCTACCCACAATAATAATATGGAGAAATCTTCACATTGCTTCGCATACTTCTATGTGATTTTCCTAAACCTGACAACATGTTGATTCTCTCTATTTGTTTGCGTGGAAAATGAGCACGGCATTGATTTTCAAATAAGAAGCCTTGGATCTGATTATATTGGAATAGCTTCTGTACAAGTATCAATAGTTGTAAAGTGGCAAGAAAACATTCTTGGATGGTTTAAATGGTTTGGACTGTGGGCAGTTTCCTAAAAAAAGTTTCACTTCCTTTGGAATCTTCTTTTTCAATACACGCTAAAGATCAAGAAACAAAATAAGTTAATACAAACTGCACCACTTCATCTCCTATGATATTTTGGATTATTTATGATATTTGTAATAGTAATTTGAAAGTATTCAAATGGTTAAAAGAAAATTTTTAGCTGAGCTCCAGCAAGAAAGTGAACATGGATTTTATATGGAATTTTAAGGGACTATAATTAAGTTTTTGCATGTTATTTCGATTGGCTGCTGCTACTAGCTATTGTGAGATAGAGAAGACTATTATGATTTTGGTGTGAGCAAAGCAAGATGTAACTGTGGGTTGTGGGTCGTCTACATGGGACATTGGCTGCCAAATGAGCTCTGCCCTTAATTGGAGTTAAACTATGCATAGAGAATGTGTTCTTTCTTACTGACTTATCATGTTTTAGATACTATCTGTTAAAATTTTCGTCTGTGATTATGTTCTCTATTCCAGTTGTATTGGTTTGCTTCCATTCTTTCTATGCCTGTCTAGGAATCACCCAAATAACCTAAATATTGTGTGTTATGAAGTGTTTTGTAACGAAAGATAGAGAAGACCATAATGATCCTACCATGTCTGAGTTTCTTGAAACTTTACTCCCACTATATATCATGATCCAGATTTTATGCCAATCCCATATTCCAGGTGCACTAGCTGCTGAAGTTTGAAGTTGCCATATCTAGGTCCAATGTTCCACGTTTACTTGCTGGTAAAGTATTCTTCGAATAGAATTTGGAAATTGATAAGTAGCCATATCTAGTTCTACTAGATTCTAATTCTGTAGATGGTCTGTGATGCTAACGAAAGGAAATCCCTTCTGTTCATATACCAGATGAAGCCTTTCCAAAAATGAGGTTGCTACTCCATAATATAGTTTTGCTTGTGTTGTGTACCTGTACAGCTAGACATCATGCCATGTTGATTCCCCCTTTTTTTTTCTTTTTTTTCTTTTTTTTTTTCTGTTCTTTATCTTTTCTACCTCCAAGAAATCTCTAAATATGGCTTGGTTCTGTATCTCCTGCAGAAGATTTAGCCGAGTTGTTATCTACTCGAACTTGAAAACTTAATTGTGAGACTAAGATCCGGGGTTTAAACCTCTAGTGAAATATTTTTCTTCTTTCCTGATAGCTTCAATTGCCAAAACTAGATCAATTTCCTGAACTCTTCCAAACTTTTTTTTTCTTCCCCTTTAAATCCCATTTCATGCTACAGATTTGAAGCAGAGACTTCCAGATTTTCTTTCATTTCCTCCTTTTGATTTTCTTTCATTTTCCTGTGTTAGGATCTTTTTATGCTATGTAAATCAAAATAGAAACATCCAATATTCTCCAATGAAAAATAGCCATAAAATCCATACAGAATTGCAGGGGGCAAGATTTATTCCTGCAATATCTGCATAATGGGAAAGGAAGCTTACAATGAGTCACTGTCAACTCCATAAAAGATCAAAAACATTGGGCGCATAGCCCTCACAAAGAACCAGGCAATCATTTTCCTCTTGGCATTGCTTATTTAAAAAAAAGAACAATTTATTTTAACCATCTCATAATCTCAATTTATTACTCATATGAGAAGGTCAAAATAAATACACAGATAATAATATTATTATTATATTTATGAGATACACTAATATTGGTGTTCTTTAGGCTTTGACTAATAATAATAAGATATTAGTGTTTGTTCGCCTTACCTTAAAAAAAAATTAGGAGGAAAAATGACAAAAATCACTTTAATGCATGTTTTAAAAATATGATAGTTTAGTTTTTTTCAATAAAAATTTATTAAAACGATTTAATTTTGGAATTATTTTTCTTTAGTCTTTAGGAGGTAAGGTTGATAGGTATTATTTCCTAATAATAATATTAGTTTCATTGCTTGGCATTGCTTACATTAGATTATTCAATAATATAAATATTTATTTCATAATAAATAAAACAGTTATTATGGAGGACCTTTAATACAATTTCAGATTAAATGCACTGATTCCCTACTCATCAACAACCAACACCAAATTACACAGAATTATTATGTGAATTAATTTTGTAGCATCAACTTCAGCTATACAGTTTCACAATTAAAAATCTCCAAATATCAATATATGTTATTCAATAACACCCAAATAACTCAAATGTCAGCATATTCACTTCCTAAGTTTCAACGCAATCACTTAATTAAATAAAAATTCTATTAACTAATTAATTAAATTAAAGGTCCACTCACATTAATTACAAGTGAAGTGGAGTCACTTGTTATATAATTAAAACTTTTTTATGTTAGAATTTTTTGTGCAAACGAGTTTTAGAGTTTGAAATTTATGAGTTGTTAAAGAATCAATGGAATTAGTAATCTTGAAAAGAGATTGAAAACTATTTCTTATATTGGGTTGGGCAGGCCATAGGTTAGTTTTTATTAAGATAATTATTTATTTTAAAAAGTTTCAAAAACATCTTTTAATTTCTACCAATATTCTAGAGCAACAATAACTATTTTTCTTATTCACCCCCCCTTTTTTTTTAAATAAAACTATAATGAATCTCCATGGAGTTCAAAATTTCAAATAATTCTAGACATAAACAAATAATTTATGCTTGAAAATCATGGATAAGTAGTGATACAATAATGTCCCAAACATGAAAAATAAGATTAACATGGTTTACCTACCGAGTCTAATCATGCTTGCGCAATGCACTATGTCTCAAACTCATGAGAGTTTTCATATATAAATTAATGGATATTAGCTTGTACTGTAAAAAATTAAGTAAAAAAATACATTAAAACTATGTCATTTTAATAAAACACCACAAGAAAATACTAAAACAACTTCATTATTGCTTTACCTTCTAAAAATTAAAAAGAAAGTCATTCTAGAACTATATTATTTCAATAAGAAAAATGCTATAGTTATAATGCTATAGTTATAATGCCACATGACATTGTAAACTTACAAATATGATATGTCACTATGTAATTAACTTTTTTTATTTAAGAGTTCGTTTGTGATATTATATGCATCAAATCGTTTAATATTATGTCATATTTCATTTAATGCCATGTAAGATTATAAATTTACAATCCTATGCGATATTGTAAATATAGCATTGCCATTACAATAAACTCTTATTAAAAAAACTAAAACAACTTATTTTTAAAGTATTAATAAAACTATTTTTTTATCTTTTCTCGTAATATTTTATTAAAATTGTGTAGTTTTAAATTAATTTTTCTCTTATTTTTTAAAGTATAAGAGATTTTAAATTAAAAAATCATGCTGAAACCTTGTAACAAGGTGCGAGATGTTTGAAAAAAAAAATTATTCAAGCTTAATTAACAAATGAAATCATCTTTGTTTCATTTTGAACTTTAACATCTACCTTACATTTTTACCAATAGATTAACCCTATATTTAGGTTAAGGAAAATGAAAGAGAGGGAAAGGGAGGAGTATTATATCCATTTATTCCTCTCCATTTCCCTCCCCTTCAATTTTTTGATAATCAAATAGGAAAATTTTTTTCCCTTCCTTCTATTTCCCTTAACATGTATCATAAAGCTTAGAAAAAAAAGATACATAGACACATCCATCACCCATCAGAGAACAGAGCTTGGTTTCCTTTTATGATCAATAATCAACCAGGGAAATGTAAAGGTAGAACAGAATAGAAAGACAGTTTTATTTGTTAATCTCTTGGAAAAATTCTGCATTCTGCATCCAAAAAGAATGATCAAATTAGAAGCAACACATTTTGTTCCCGTTCTACTACTAAAAACATTAGGCAAAGTCTGAGGCACTAACTAACTATTAGTAAGTAGTATAACATTATCTACAATTTGCAGTGTTCCAGTCTTCTCCGAAGGTTTACTTGATTTGTGTAAACTTTACATTTATCCTCCAACAAAAAAAACTTGATAGAATTAGTATCTATTAATATAAAAAATTTGATTTAAGATTAAGATAATGAGTTTCATACCCAAACAATGTTAAACAGATAATTTCCAATATACTTAAAAAAAAGAATTGTGTTAATGGTAAGTATTTAATTGGAAAAATACCAAAAAAGTAAAAATACAATTTAAATAGGCAAAAATATTATAATTCAACAATTCGTACAAGCAATAAAAGATAAATAAAATCAAATATAAAACTAGTCCATATTTGTTTATATATATAAGAATTCTCAAATACATTTAGGATTACGATAACCTAATCAACCAGTTCTTAAAAAATTAACAACCAAAAATTAAGATCCTCCACTAAAAATTATCATTATCAAGAGTATCAAAAATTTCTTATGACACTTGTGGTAATTTCTTAGAATAGAAGCACCAGAGCATAAATTCAACTCATTGATATATAAATGAGAAAAATAAATGGATAACCAAATGGTATGCATGAGTATAATTTTTTACACAATTGTCGAGTGTTCATAACTTTACAAATTTTAATTTTTACCAATATCTTAAAAGAAAAGTACACTCCTTTATTTTTACAAAAGTGACAATAAAATTCGATATATATTATCAAATAACTCTACATTGTACTTAAAAAATAATTTATGCAAAAAATTCACGAGATTTTTACCAAAAAGAGAAAATCATCATTAATTCATAACCTCACTTAAATCATGTTTTCTTCCTTTTTCTTTTTGGGCCTCTTCGGTGCGTTCAAATTAGTGAAAAGGCCCGCTGGCTCAAAGACACTGAAGGGCCTGAGGTCCAAATCTGAACTCCATCCCCCAAAAATGGAAAAAAAAAAAAAAGGAGGAAACGCACGGACGGAGGCCATCTCAGTCATTTCGAAAAAGATGCAATGGCTGATATCTTGTTCGGTTGTTCTCTCTGAAATCTGAACTGTGGGGATTTCCGTACTCCTTTCTTCTTCCCCTTCACCCCTCAGCCTGAATCGTTAGGGATTCAATTCAGCTTTGATTCTTCGTTCAGATCTCGAATTCGAATTAATCGATCAAAATGTACGGATTCGAAGCTATGACCTTCAACATTCACGGAGGTTACCTGGAGGCGATCGTGAGGGGTTACAGGTCGGGCCTCCTCACCGCCGCTGATTACAACAACCTCTGCCAGTGCGAGACTCTTGACGACATCAAGATGCACCTTTCCGCTACCGAGTACGGACCTTATCTCCAGAATGGTACGTTTTTGTTTTCTTCTTCTTCTCTCTTATTTCAATTGATTCGCTATGAGATTTTGATTCACAGTTTAAAGTGTTGTGTGGAGTCATGAATTTGAATCGTGCTAAATTCGTGTATTGAACTGATTCTGCATTTAGATCTTTTATCTATTTTGCTTGCTGAGGTTGAATTGCTTTTATCAATCCTTTCTGTTTGTTAATTATGGCTGCCTTTAGGTTTTGCTGAATTCATAAAATTCTTTTTAAATATAATCAAAGGATTTTCGATAATCCAATAACCTGAGTAACCAGTGGTTAGAATCGCTTAAGAGATTCCGGCTAAACAATCATTTGAGCTTGCGCACGCTGATTTGGAGTTGCTTGCATTTTTTTTCAAGTATTGTTTTCAATTTCGAAAGACTGATGTATTTTGGTAGCCTTCATTGCTATGCTATTTAGTTTCTGTATTACCTGGTTTTAACATCAGTTATTACACTTAATTATTCTTGCAGAGCCATCTCCATTGCACACAACCACAATTGTTGAGAAATGCACTCTTAAACTGGTTGATGAGTATAAGCACATGCTATGCCAAGCGACGGAGCCATTGTCAACTTTCTTAGAGTATATCACGTATGTGGATTTTATCTCCGTCAGTCTGTCTATTTATCTGCTTAACTATGCTATGTACACTATGTACACTTAATTTCTAGCCTATCCACACCTGATTCTTTTAGTGCGGTCAAAAGAAATCCTTTTAGATGTAAGCATAAAACATTTGTTACCACACCGGCATGAGAATGTGGAGAGATCTATTTTAACATTATATGACATTATATAGATGTCAGAGCTTTAGTAGTCATCAGTTACCAATAAAAAGGGCTAATAGCTCACCCGTCTGATCCAGATATGGCCACATGATTGACAATGTTGTCCTAATTGTGACTGGAACCCTGCATGAGAGAGATGTTCAGGAACTGTTGGAGAAATGCCATCCTTTGGGCATGTTTGACAGGTATATAGCCTTGCATGGTTTTTTTTTTTTTTTTTTAACTCTTTCACTGCATTAGGTATTGACTTAATTTTCTTTATTGCCTCAGCATTGCTAGCTTGGCAGTCGCTCAAAATATGCGTGAGCTTTATAGATTGGTTCTTGTTGACACGCCATTGGCTCCATACTTTTCTGAGTGTATTACATCTGAGGTATAGAGTTAATCAGTTTCTCTTTTTTGTTGTACATTTTGTACACGTTGTTACTGTTAATGCTCCGTTGATATCAAAACACGCCCTCTGCTCCATTGAATGTTTGATGCTGGGGTGATAATGCACAGGCAGCTCACATTTGGATGATGTAGAGTTGACATAAACCTTCAATTTTATGTTTTATGAACTAAGTTGCACCGGATAGTATTGTAGTGTTCCTTTTTCTACAATATCTTTGTTGTTCATATGATATGTTCTCTGTTATTGGATGATTTAACATTTTTTCTCTCCTACCTTTTGTTTTTTGTATTTTGACTGGACATTTAAATTTTTATATATTTTTGTTTTCTCTGTAGGACTTGGATGATATGAACATTGAAATTATGAGGAACACACTTTACAAGGCATACCTTGAGGACTTTTACAGGTTTTGTCAGGTCAGAGTAAATCACTAAAGTTGGAAGAAGAATGTTCCTTTATTTCTGTGCTTGCATTTCTTTTAGCTTGCCATTTTGTCTCATCAAAGTTTTGTATGGTTTACCAAACAGAAACTTGGTGGTGCTACAGCAGAGATCATGTCTGACCTCCTAGCCTTTGAGGCTGATAGAAGAGCTGTCAACATCACTATAAACAGGTAATCAACTTCTTGATTAAACTTGCTTTGAGAAATTTCCAAGTGCACTTTGATGGGTTTCCAGTTGATATTTATGGAAGATTTTTCATGTCTAATGTGGTTACTCTGCAGCATTGGCACCGAGCTGACTCGAGATGATCGAAGGAAATTGTACTCGAATTTTGGTTTACTGTGAGCCTCCTACACAAGCTGGATAGTTTATTTTTGGTTATCATGTGCTCCTTTGGGATATCGTTTTCTAATGGTAATTACTTCTTTTATATAGTTATCCCTATGGCCATGAGGAACTTGCTGTCTGTGAGGATATAGATCAGGTATTTTGGGTTTTATTCTCGTGTAAATATCGTTCTTGCGTCTGATACTAGAGTGCCTTTCTTAACTCTTTGCATTATGGATGGCGTATAAGTAGGTTACTCTTATATCTTGAAGACTAACTCTCTGGTCCTAGTTCTTAGTCTCATATTGGGTTACTGTTGTAGGTTCGTGCTGCTATGGAGAAATATCCTCCCTACCAGTCTATCTTTTCTAGATTATCCTATGGAGAGAGCCAGATGCTTGACAAAGCATTTTATGAGGAAGAGGTGAAAAGGCTTTGCTTAGCTTTTGAGCAGCAGGTTCGTGTTTCTATTACCAAGCACCCAAGCAAGAGCAATCTTGATTTTGTTTCTATCATTTCCTATTAACTCCCGTCATCTATTCACTTAAGACATGATTGAATATGCATTAATACTAACTTGGTTACTTTGGTATCCATGGCCTGTAGTTCCATTATGCTGTTTTCTTTGCATATATGAGGCTAAGGGAGCAGGAGATCAGGAACTTGATGTGGATATCAGAATGTGTGGCTCAAAACCAGAAGTCCAGAGTTCATGACAGTGTTGTCTTCATATTTTAGGTGCATCGCTGTTCCAAAGGAAGAGCCATATGGCTATCGTTTGATCTGCTGTAAATTGCCTTCTATCATACCGCATCCATCATTTTAATTGCAAGTGAGGTTTTATAGCTAGACCATCAGCAACCGTTGTCTGTTAAGAAATAAGTCCTTTTAAGAAGCATGTTTCCTGGGGACATATCTTGTAGTGTGATGCAAAATAAACAGGAAACTCTGATCGGACAACCTCGCACAAGGACATTAGCATGTTCAAATTTGCAAAAAGAAAAGTTATAGATAATGAAATAAATTTTGTTAGTTTTTTATTTAAGAATGTGAATTATGTTGGATTTTAGTTAGTTAATAAATTTTTAATTTTTTTATTTAAGGATATTAAATTTGTATTTTTTATTTAAAATTTAATTAAATTATTAAAAAAAGTTATTTTTTTATATTAAAATTATCATTTAATTAATTTTTAAATAAAAAAATAAAATTAGCATCTTTATGTAAAAAATGTAAAATTAGTATTTTTAAAGAAAAAATGTAAAATTTGTATTTTTAAATAGACATAGTCGAAATTTTATTATTTTATTTAAAAATTGATAAATTTTGTATTTTTAAATAATAAATAATAAAAATTGAATACTTATGCACGCACTATAGCCGAGTATATTTTTTTTTAAAATTAATCATGTGGGCTGATACAAGACCCACGTCCCAGACAATGGACTAGAAAAATTGGGCCGACATTCGGCCCTCACAATATTAAGTCCTGAATCTAATTTTCCAAAAAAAGAAAAAATGGCCAGGTCGGTTGTTTGTTACCCGCAGTGGACTGGGATGTGAAATACGAATGTCGTGCAAAATAAATTCAAGACAAATGAACGGTCATTGAATTGCCGCCGGTGTGTTTCTCCGGCTCTCTGTTTCTGCTCAATTTCAGAATCCGTTCATCTTCATCAGCTTCGGTTGAATTCATCGGAGAAAAACAAGATGGCGAACCAATCTCCGTCACCGTCGAATGCATCCCCGACAAACATCACTGATTTGGATGTGGATTCACTAGCTCGCTGCGCCGATTACCTGAGCCTGCAGGACATCTCCAACATGGCCATGGCCTCTAGATTCCTCAAAAAAGTCGCTTATTCCGATTCCATCTGGCTCCGCTTCTTCCGGTGGTTTCCCTTCTTTCCCTTTCTCCCTCACACCGCGCAGTTAACATCTAATTCTTATGGTTTTTGGTTTCCTGTCGTATAGGGAGCGCTGGCCGCAGGAAATACTTCCCAAGTCTTCGCAAATACCAGGGGTCAGGGAGGCGTATTTGGCAAGGCGTACTGCGCTGCTACAGTTCAAATTCGTTGATCCCTTGGTTGCAGACTTCTATGCGGAGCCAAGATGTTTCGACCACATTCTATTCGATAAAAATGATATCATTTTCACTCAGGTATGAGCTGAACTTTCATTTCATCCTATTTGGTTTTGGTCTGTGGCTACTTTCTGCGCTTTTGTTTGGCATATCGTCTATGAATTATATTTTCTTTATCTTTTTTAATAGGGCTCATTGATACAAACGATGAACATTGATAGTTTCTTGAGTGGAGGAGGCTCTGTTGTCAGACTGAATGATCATAAGGCGAGAATTACTTGTATGAGGTCAGAATAACTGAGATTTGAGATTTCCTTGTGTATTGATTCTTCATATTTGGTTTGGAGTGGACATATTTACTGTTGATGTTTTAGATTCAGAATTATAAAATAATATTTTATATCAATGTTTAGATTAAGTAGAAACATGGTATCCAAAATGAGTATCAGCCATAGGGCTCTCAACTCATGGGATTATTTGATTTGCAGATTGTTTCCTCTCCATGAAACTTCTTTATTTCGAAGTGAGACACAAAGAGAGGAAAACATTTTGGTTACTTCAAGTTGTGACCATTCTATTCGTCTTTGGTGGAAGGTATTGTATGTCATGTGTTTGTTTTTTTGTTATCTCAACGGATTGTACTTGTATTGCTTTTCACCCTCTTGCTTGATGATTTGGTTACCCATTCATTGAACCAGCGATTCAATGTGCATTTGATTCATGTTGTGTGTTGTAACTTAGTTGTTTGATTGTTGCTAAGCAATACTTTATTCTTTACATTTTGCTGCAACCTGTTGAAGTCATTCTGTCTTATACCCAAATTGCAGGGTGCTAGCCAGCGATGTTTTAGAGGTCATAGTGGTGCAGTCACCACCATGTCAGATAAATTGTTAGGTGATGGAATAGACAAAGTATTAGCAAGTGGTGGGGAGGATGGTACTGTTCGCTTGTGGTCTCTTGGATCTAGTGGAAAACGCGGCCAACAAGCTTTAAGGGCCACTCTTTATGGGCATGTGAAACCCATTAGTTTGATGTCAGTTGCTGGGTAAGAATGCACTTCTGGAAGATGCCTATGTTATTTTTCTCTAGTAACTTAAACGAAGAAAGAAAGTAGTGTATGAGGTTTAGGTAGTATCTTTTACTTATAAACATAATGAACTTCTTTAAGCTAGAATTGTTTTGATTTCTTCTTGCTTATTTATATATTAAAGTTTGTATCATTTTATTGTTATTCTATATCAAAAGCGAGAGATTCTTGGCAAAGGATCAAGTTTAGTTTATTTGATCTTGGTGATTTTCATCTCATTCATGGTTCTTTTCTGATCAATCAAACCTTAATGTTAAGTTGATTTTGTTCTGAGGTTTGATTGGAAACTACCCACAATCCAGTTGAATCTGTTGTCAGTTTCCATGTCAAAAATCAATGTAGAATTCAGTCCTTGTCAGAAAAAGTCCAGACCAAACTAGTTATGCTTACCTGCAGTTGTTTTTCTTTCTTCCTTACGTCTTAACTGTCACAATTTCATGAGCCATTAATGATTCTTGAGCATTAACTATTTCATGCAACTAATTTATTCAAAAATCAAAATGTTTATCCTATTATCCTGATTCTGGTTTCTTCATTTTCATATGTTTTTTATTCTTCTAGGCATAAGAGTTCTCTTCTAGCAACCATCTCAAAGGATTCAAAGGTATTTCATTCATCCTTCCCGTTGAAAATTTGCTTCATAACAACATTGTTTGATCTTTCATTTTCAGTTATGCTAAAAAGCTAAGTTACCTTCTTGCAGATAATACTGCTACCACTAATTGGCAAAAAAATATAATAAAAAGACTATTAAATAAGAAAATGGACACCAATTTAGAGTTTAACAAGTATTTAAACTGCTTATGTGGCAATAAAGTTTATGTGGATGATTGCTTTTCATTTGATTGTTAATTACATCTCTAAAATAGCCTATGCACTTTATGTTTTAGATTAAACTTGTTTGTTGAGAAGTAAGTTTCACAAAGATATTACAAGAAGGAAAACGTAGAAAGATTTACATACCAGGGACGAGCTGAGTGACAATTATCCCCCCAGATGGTTGTTGTACCTTACTTGAAACATTTGGGAAACTAAGAGTTAACTTATTGTGTCTGACTTAATGCAATTGTTCAACAAAGAGAACCATTTCATTTGTTTAACTTTGCTAGTTATTTTTCAATTTCTTTTTATATGCATTGCCTCTTTCTTTTTTCTTTTCTTTGACCATTCTGAAGTTTAATTAGGTGAGAGTGTGGGATGCAACTACATCATCAGCCATTCGTTCTTCATGTTGTGTGGGAATGACTTCTGTACCTGGCACACCAGTGAGCATGAAATGCCATGAAGCTTTGCTCTATGTTGCTGCTGGTTCCTCTGTTGCAATAATTGATTTAAGGACAATGCAAAAGGTTAACACTGCACCAAAGTGTACACAACAATTGTATTCCTTTGCAGTTATGCCCTCAAAATCCTTATTCTGCACTGGTGGAGTTGGCAAGTAAGCCCCTTTCTGATGATTAAATTCTTATACTCTCAGCTGGTTTATTTTTCCTTATGATAAGTGGTCATTTTTCAAAGATGGGTCAATGCTTGGGTCAATATTTCTGCATTCATGGTGTTACCTCCATTTTGCCATGTTAACTGCAGGACTCAATTGGCATGTCTTTGGTTTGTCTTTGTTGAACTACAGAGCTGCTTTATGATTTTTATTAGTTGTTAAATGTTAGCATGTCTCGTAATGATCTGATTATGAGGATAGCTTGGAATATCAATTTTGCTAACTTGCTAAACTGACACAACAAAATTAATGTAGGGCAATGCTTTGGGATGTTAGGAGAGACACACATCCAGTTGCAGAGTTGGATGGTCATGCTGGTTCCGTGACACTATTACACATGGATCAATGCAAGATAGTTACTGGTGGACCAAGTGATATTTATGTTAATGCTTGGGAGGCCGACACTGGTAGAAAAACAAATTCCCTGATGTGTTGCCGCTATGAGGATGCAAGAACATTCCCTGGGTGTTCAGCCATGGCTGTAGATGGGTATCGAATTGTTACTGCTGCTAATGATGTTGAGGGAATTCTCCTTTTTAGAGATTTCTCCGATGCTACGAGTCCTGTTTTACAATCTGGTAATGAGCCCACTTCAAAATTTTGGGGGCAGCAATCCTATAGCAGCTCTGAAAACTCAGATGAAGAAAAAGACTAGCTTGTATGTGAAGTTTGTTCCTTTGTCTTTCTTTTGTTGTTTATATTTATTGCAGATTCTGAAATCTTTAGCATTTTGTTCAGGAATGGGGTAGATTCTTAATTTTGTACAAACGGAGAAGATTTCTGTATTTTGTAAAATTATACTTATATGTAATAAAAAATATATTCGTTATCAAATTCACAATTATTGAAAATACAGGGTGTAAATTGTAAATAAAATGATTGTTAATTTTGCTGATTAAACCCTTCTGGTTTTCTATTTTTCCAATCCAGGCCATTCAAGCTTACTAGTTACTGCTTTTCGAGGACACAGACTCGGACTTGACTCGGAACATCGGAAACACTTTCGAGTTTGAGTTTTGAGTAGATCCCATCGCCTCTGTCGCTGAATCCCACTTCCCCAAAACCCTAACCCCCAAAATGCCCACCACAGTCCTCCTCCTGATCCTCATCGCCACCACCGCCCTCTACCCACTCGCCACCAACTCCTCCCCAATCCTCGGCCTTGACTCCTTCCTAAGTGACCAGTCCCGCGTTGATCCCCAGTCCACCAAGGACACCTTCTCCTCCCTCCCTACTTCTCTCAAGAAATCCCTTTCCTCCCCTTCCACTTTCCACATCCCTTCCATCGTCTCCTCCCTCCTATCCCTCTCCCTCCCCATTTCCCTCCACGTTCGCCTCGTCGGAACCTCGTTCCCGGCTGATTCCCCT
>BPVZ01000011.1:1034448-1050462 GCA_020521535.1 Rubroshorea leprosula
GACAAACAAAAGAATCTCGCAGAAGTCGCAGCCACCAAAATGGTGTCGTTTCATGGCATTGAATTTTCGTATTAAAATCTTAAAGAAAAAAAAAAAAAAAAAGCTATTTAAAATGAGCAAAACGTTTCCCCAAATTGCCTCACTCTAATAAAACCTAGTTTTCAAATTGCGCGTTTTGCATTCAAAATCAAGAGAGATCTGAACAACTTTAGATTCGCACGCTTATTGTAGCAAGGTAACATTATTTGAAAGAAATTTTATTTCTTTTTTGCGGGCAAGAGACAAGAGAACTTTAGAAAATGACTTTATCGTCATCAAATTCATTTTCTGACGCCAAAAAAGAACTCAGACTATAGGCATTGGCCGACCGCTAGAGAAGGGGAGGCGTCATACTTCGCAGAGAGAGGTTCCATCGCAAGATTGATACCTATTCGAGTTCTGGGACTTCAGTCGTCAATTAGATTGGGTCTCTTGAAGAAAAGACAACTGCATCAACACGAAAGATTTGTAGCCTTTTAATTTAATATACACTGCAAAGCTAGCATTCTTGATCGTGTTAGTTGCAATGTCGCGGAAATTCATGAGGTATTAAGTGCAATGCAGTCTCCAACGCACTCAGCTTTTTCTCAAGCACAGGGTACCCATAGCCATACCTAATTTGCTTGTAAACTAATTATGGAAATTCAGTAGACAAGAATTCATGTTGAACACGGTGTGTCTATTTGCTTTTAGTAATGTGTTGTTATCAAAAGCATAGGATTCCCTTACCACATTTTCTCAGAAACCAAGGATGAGAAAAATAAAACTTTGTTCACATAGATGATGGACCTTATTTGTCAATTCTATTAAGTAGAATTTTTTTTTAACAGTTACAATTTGGGGGTAAGGGATTAATAAGGTGAAGAAGAGATTGATAAAGAAAGATACAGATTTATTCACTGAGATTACACATATATACAAATTGAGGTGTTGCTCTAAGCAACACATATGGAAAGAACTTGTAAAAGTGGAAACACACATAATACAATGAATCTTATTAATGCAGAATATATGATTAGCAAAGATTGATTGTGAGAATAATTAGGACTTGATATCCTGTGTAAGTGATTGAGCCATGATTGATGGTGTAGCATGATGTGTTTCCATAATAGGGATGAGAAATTATGGTATCACAACATTATGGTTTGAATCTTACTCATTGTCAAGTCATCAGGTGCACTTACCAAGTGGCTCATGAGACCTATGCCTGTAGAATATTCATTGAAAAAGAAAAGCTTTTCATCAACCTCCATTGACTTAACTAGTTGACTTTGATGTAACAGAGGTATCGATCCCCTTGGAGGAAGTGAATACGTAGCTATCGCTTGTTTTGAAATTCAGAAGGCATGCAAATAGGAAAGGTAACATGTATACAAAATTAGCTTAAACATGACCTCCTCATCTTCTACTCTAATTGCTTCCATTGTGGCAGCAATCGTATGGGTTGCACTTTTTACAGGAGCCACGATGATGTTAGTATTAAATGAGAAAATCCCACATCAAGTATAAAAGAAAGAAGTTTGTGAGTTAAATATAAGGAAGACCACTCAACCTATTACCAATTGGTTTTAGGTAGAATACAAACCTTGTGTTGAATCCACATGCATAATTTTCACATGGTATCAAACGTTAAAGTTATGTAAAGGGCTGTTAAATCACGTAATAGGATTTGAGACACTCATAGTAGGCTTGCAGTGGGATTTGAATTCGAAGTTAAAGTTGATTATTGGGCTTGCAGTGGGATTTGAATTCGAAGTTAAAGTTGATTATTGGGCCTGCATGTAAGGAGGCGTGGACCGAACATTCTTAACGGGTCTATACGTGAGGGCACATGCACAATTTTCATAGTTATGACTATGCCCCAAACACTACAAATCATTGTAGCTATCCTAGGGTAATGTCACTGATATTTTCCCTCCAGATTATTTAAGTGTGGGGAAAAGATTTAGGAAACTGAACTTATGCCTTCCCTAGTCTTCTTAGGCTTGATCTTAATAACCAAAGAATTAACGAAAGCATCCCTCCTACTTTGGGTCATCTAACCAAACTTAGAACATTGTCTCTTGGGAGCAACCAACTCAGTGGATCCATACCATCAGAAATTGGGAAGCTACAAAATTTGGTTACTTTGGATCTTTCCAACAATTCTCTTTCAAGTAAAATTCCTTCCACTTTAGGCCAATTAACCAATTTGGTTACTATTGAACTATCTTAACCTTAACTCTAACAACCTCACAGGTTCCATCCCTCAAGAATTTGGAAATATGAAGAATCTAAGCTTTCTACATATGGATAGAAATCACATTATTGGTCCACTATCTCCAACTCTGGGTCTTTTATCCAAGTTGAAGCAATTAGATCTTCATTCAAACCAAATCAATGGTTCCATCCCATTTCAGATTGGGGATTGCTCCAATTTAACAGTGTTGTCATTGAGCTACAATAACTTAATTGGAAGCATGCCCTCCCAAATTGGTAGTCTTTCTATGCTGTTAGATTTCTATGTTGATCACAACTACATCAGTTGAGAGATACCTTGCCAACTTGGGAATTTATCAAATCTAAAAACCTTGGATATGAGCCACAATAATCTCACAGCACGATTCCCATCTTGTCCATTTCCTTGTTAAAGATCAATTCGTCGTGTAATTCTTTGAAGGGCCATGTTCCTGTTCACTTGTTTCAACAAGATTTTAAAAAGGATTCCTTCAACGGCAACAAGGAGTTATCTTGTAGCCATTGTGACTCGTTTTCTACTACACCAAAACACAAACACAACAATATTGGCATCTTCTTCATAAGTATCTCTCTTCCACTGACCTTTGTTATTTCTATTTTTATTGAAACTTTGATCCTAATGCTTGATGAGCAAAGGGCTAAAAGTGATAAAGTTGTTCCAAGTTCTGCCAAACATGGGGATTAGTTAACCATATTGAGCTTTGATGGAAGAATAGCATATGAAGACATAATCAAAGCAACAAAGAATTTTGATACCAAATATTGCATTGGATCTGGTGGTTACGGTAGAGTTTACAGGGCAAAACTACCAAGTGGAAAAGTAGTGGCCGTAAAGAAACGTTATCATTCAGCAGAAGAAGACCCAGATTTCGACAGGAGTTTTAGGAATGAGGCCAAGATGTTAATAGAATTACGGTACAGAAACATTGTTAAGCTTCATGGGTATTGTCTTCACAGACAGTGCACATTTTTCGGTATGAACACATGCAAAGAAGAAACCTTTTCTGTAACCTAAGAAATGACGCTAAAGCTGTGGAATTGGGTTGGGACAAGAGAGTTAACATTGTCAAAAGCGCAGCAAATGCCTTGTCTTACTTGCACCATGATTGTAAGCAACCAGTACTCCATCGAGACATATCAGGCAAAAACATTTTGCTAAATTCAGATATGGAGGCAATTGTCTCTGACTTCGGCACTGCCACACTCCTTAATCCAAATTCATCAAACCAAACTGCACTTGTTGGGACTTAACGGATACATTGCTCCAAGTAATTAGGTTTTGACCTTCTTGTTTCTTTTCTTTACTTACTTTTGGCAAGAAAACAAATGAGAAAAAATTTGGAAGAGCTTTCTCAGTAAAATATTTATCGTTATCTTTATTTTGATGTAGAACTTGCCTACACCATGGTGGTTTCTAAAAAATGTGATGTGTATAGCTTCGGAGTATTGGCATTAGAAACATTGATGGGAAAGCATCCAGAAGACCTCTTTTTGTTGCCTTCCTTGCAAAACATAATGCTAGCTGATGTATTAGATCCACGGCTTTCACCTCCAAGAATTCAGAAGGTTATACAAAACATCCTTCTTGTTGCCACAATTGCATTTGCATGCATGCGAGCTGAGCCAAAGTCTAGGCCATCAACGAAACGCGTGTGTCAAGAGTTTCTTGGTCGCCTTCCACCATTACCAAAGCCTTTTCATGCAATCTCTCTGTCAGAAGTGAAGGAATATGGAATGTACATGGAAGGTGTGAAAACACAAACTCAATATCAGACCTTGCAGGCTGATTGTTATATTTCTTGTTGATTCCCATGTCAATTAGTATAATATGCAGAATAAAGAAGCGGTATTTCATTGGCAAAATATATATATATATATTGGCTTCTTCTTTTTTTTCCGAAGCTAATATTTCATGCTTTGATCTTTTCTGTTTTTTTTTTTTTTGGTACATGATCTTTTCTGTTTATGTGTAGATATATTGCTTAATGTAATATTTGGGCTCTCAATTTTTTGTCGATCTCATCATCAAAGAAACTTTTTTGGTCAATTCGTCAGAAATTATTAAAAACTTGCGCAATTTAACCCCTTTTTTGTTCCCGAAATGCTGACGTGGCAAGCAAATGGGCAAAAAAACGCAAAATTGGTGACTGACCGGGTAATAATTTTAGCGGGCCCGCCGTTTATTTTCCTCATGACCTTCTTCTCCCTCTGTTTCCCGTGAATATGTAAAGCAGTAAAATTTCTCCCCAAATTTGTCCGTGCCACCAAATGCAACCCTAGTTCTCAAATTGCCTACTCTGCGTTCAAATCCGATAGATATCTGAACAGTTTCTTTAGATGAGAATCTATTGCAGCGAGCGTAAGTCGATTTGATGCTGGATACGAGCTTTTCTCTTTTCAAGAGCCAATAGTGCTTCGCTGTAATGGCAGCTCGTCTATCCTAAAATTCATTCTCTAGTCCTTTGGTTTCATTCTCCCATCCTACAATTATTGGGTTTGCGAAAATGTAGTCGTTACTCATTAGAAAGAAGATCCGATCCATCCCAGTGGATACAAATCTTTAAAAATTCAGAAAGATCTTGACCCTGACTTGGGTCAATGGTAGATTCATTGATGAGAGTATTCTTTTATCAAGTTTGTTGCAATAATGGCAGAAATTTATCAGGTATGAACCCAGATCCAACACGTTTTCCCTAACTTTGTGAATGGTTCAAGGTACCCGCACCAAAATTGCTTGAAAACTAACCTTGGAAATTCTATGAGACATTAATTCATCTTGGACACGGTTTCTAGTTTTCTATTAGTACCTAACAGTGCTGGTCATTGGATTCCCCATCCCACATTTTCTCAGAAACCCAAGGATGAGAAAATTGAAAATTTTTTCCCACTGATGTAACAGGATAGGGTCCTCAAGTGTGAAAGGAATTTCGCATTAGAGGAAAAGTGAAGATGCACCACAAACTAAAAATCGGGAGGGAAGACTTTGAATACAGTGAATATAACCTCTTTAGGTTCAGAAGGCAAGGAAGGATAAGTAAACCTACCGCACATCTCATCATATGATACATCAGAGTCAGGGACAACAACTGCTAAAGTGGAGATGCACCACAAACTGAAAATCGGGAGGGAAGACTTTGAATGCAGTGAATGTAACCTCTTTAGGTAAGGAAGGATAAGTAAGCGTGCCGCACATCTCAACATATGATACATCAGAGTCAGGGACAACAACTGCTAAAGTGAAGATGCACCACAAACTGAAAATCGGGAGGGAAGACTTTGAATGCAGTGAATATAACCTCTTTAGGTTCAGAAGGCAAGGAAGGATAAGTTAACCTGCTGCACATCTCAACATATGATACATCAGAGTCAGGGACAACAATAGCTAGCCTCCAACACGTTTTCTTTAGCTTTTCATTTGTTTGAATTTAGGAGCCAATAAAATAGCGTAGGGCACCCATATACTGAAATTCCTTGGAAATTCATCAGACACGTATTCATCTTCCACTCGGTTTCTAACTTCCAATTGCCCTTTACAGTTTGTTTAGATAAAAATTAATAAAAGAAAGGGAAAGAAGAGGAAGGAAAGGAAAGGGAGGAAGAGTGAAAGGAAAAAAAGAATTTATATTAATCTTGTTTGGATAGATGAAAATAAAAGAGATAAAAGAAAAATATTTTTGTTTAATTAAATAATTTAAAGAAAAATAAAGTAAAATAAAATATTTAAAATTTATTAATTAAAATAATAATTGAAATAAAATATTTTTCTATATTTATTTTTTAAAATATTAATAAATATTAAATATATAAATCAAATTCCTCTCAATCCTTCCAATTTAAATGGATAAAAAACATAAAAATGGAAAAGATTTTATCGTGCTCTGTCTCTCTCTCTTCGTTAAAAAAAAAAAAAAAAAAAAAAAACAAATAGAGTAAATGAAATATCTATCCCTCACTCTCCCCAACTCCCCTCCAAATTTGCCCATCCAAACAGGGGCTTAATATATATGCCAGACATCAACACCCAAAGCCATATGACTCCCCATTCCACGTTTTTTCAGAAAAAAAAAAAAAAAAAAGATATATTATTCTGCCACATATATGGACTAATTTATTTGTCATAGACTTTTCACTGTGCATTAGCTTGACTTTGATGTAACATAAAGTAATTGGATTATGGATCTTATTGCGAAAAGTATGCAAAGGCCAATGTGCATGGTGGCCTCTTTGGTCCCCCAATTTAAAAGAAATGAAAACCTAATCGTCATCCATGGATACAAAGTCTTCAATTTCAAAGGAAGACCGATAGAATTGTAAATTTTGATGGACTGCAAGGCTGATATTCTTTATCATAATGGAAAATGTTTAATTGTTGTATTTAACTTTTTTTCAACAATCTTATATGTTATTAAATAATTAATTTTTAATAACTAATTTTTTTATTCAATTACAATATGTAATATTATCTATATTTATATATTCGTAAATTATTATATAGAAATTATAAATAAAAATTGTATAAATATGTTGTCTTTATATCATTACCATATCATAATAGTTTCAGAAATTCATAACATACTTCATTTGTTCCCAAATAGCATGAATAGTTATTTTTTCTATGGAAAATTTTATAATTATAATGTCACCCCACACTATAAGTTTATAACATAATATAATATGACTCTTTTCATGTTTATTAATTGGTGATATATATTTAATGCATCTAATAATTTGATGCCATGTCATACTCATTTAATCTTATAATATAATTGTAAATTTATAATTTTATATAACATTATAATTATAGTATTATCATTTATATATTTTTATTTTTATTTTTATTACCATTAAAAATGATAAAGGATAAGGAGTTTTAGTAATAGGATAAATAGTTAAAATAAAGTAATAAATAATTAAAGTTAAAGTAAAAAAATATTTATTTAATTATTTAAATAACAATAATTAATTTTAAATAAATTTTAAATAAAAAAATAACTATTATTATGCAAAAAAGAGGGAGTAAATGATGACTTCATCTTGCACACGGTTTTGAACTTTCTTTTAGTTTTGTATGTGACCCAAAGCCGTCGGATTCTCCATTACCACATTTTCTAAGAAATTAACTAACATGGAGAAAATAAAAAATGTCCCAACGGACGGATGGACTAATTCTAAACCTCATCTGTCAATTCTTTTGAATACATTTCTTAAGAAGAATAAACTTGTACGCTGCACTGGCTTGACCTGTAAAAGGAAAAGTCAATTTTTTAAATTAATGGTTAAAAAAATGGTAATAAAGGAATAATTTTTTTTTATCATTTTTTATATAATTTTTATATATTATTAAATGGTTAAATGTACTTAATAAAATAGATTTTAAATAAATAAAAAAATCAATAATTTCAATGGTACATAAAGTTATATAAAAAATAGTAAAAACATTATGCTTAAATTATTTTTTAAAAAAGAATGATAAATGTGTTTTTATATTGTGTTTTAAGGTGTATGTTAGAAAAAAAAAATTAATTAATGATTATAAAAAAGTAAAAATCAACTTCAATTTTATCAACACTTAATTAAAATTGTAAAAATGTCATTAATATTAAAGATAAAATTAATTTTTATATTTTTTAATATAAAAATTGATGATAAAAATATATAATTAATATATTTTTAACCTATATTTTTAGAATACAAGTACGGCATACTCAAAAAATGCAAATAATCACGGGCGAGAATAAGATTTAGAGGGATGCAAAATAGAATCTTTCCTCTCCTTGCACTTGGCCTCCAAAAATCTACGCTAATTCGTGGTAAACACGCGCTTTTAAACGAGTGAATTAAGACGACTAATTGTAGTCTCCTGATAATTAGGATAAATAAAAAATGAACGGGAGACCCTGAACTGAAAAGTAATCACACCGAGTTAGGACTGTCTTCAGAAATTGCATCCGTTGCTAACTTGCTATTATTATTAATCTAATCAAAGACCATTACTTTGCAAACGAAGGGAAGGGGGCTTTCTGTCTGCCACTGGCCCACTACCAATAGAAAAAGCTGAATTAAATATGTCAACTTTTTTTATACTAAATTAAAATATTAAATACAGCAACATTAAGTCAACGTTTGTCTTTTTGTGTGGAAATAAGCACTTGTTCATTTCAGGTGGTGATGGAAAATGGGACCAGGGGTATAGACATATTCGTCTATTTAAACTTACAAAAGAAACTTTAATATTATCATAATATTTGCAGTTCCAGTTCCATGGAGTTACTAACATGGGCTATCTTCTTTTTATACTGTTCGATTGGTTTTGGCATCAGACTTGGGGCAACGGCAAGGGCTATGACGGGGACAAAATCTCAAGGAGCAGAGGCAGAAGCTCTCCTGAAAAGTGGGTGGTGGGATGACACTCCCCGCAAATCTACAAATCACTGTGGTTGGCCTGGTGTAACATGTGACAGTACTGGAAGTGTCACCGAAATTCATTCATCAAATCCTATTATCGGTGTGGGAGAGAAGTTTGGAAAAATGAACTTTTCTTCCCTTCCCAATCTTGTTCGGCTTGATCTCAGCGGTCTAGGAATCAAGGGGAGCATCCCACCTCAAATTGGTGCTCTTTCAAGTCTCAAGCACCTAAATCTGTCCAGTAATGATCTAAGAGGTGCGTTACCTTCTTCACTTGGAAATCTAACTCAATTAGTGGTGCTTGACATTTCTTTCAATTACATCAATTCCATCCCACCTCAAATTGGTGCTCTTTCAAGTCTCAAGCACCTAAATCTGTCCACTAATGATCTAAGAGGTGCGTTACCTTTACCACTTGGAAATCTCACTGAATTAATGGTGCTTGACATTTCTGTCAATAACATCAATTCCATTCCCACAGAACTTGAGAATTTGAAGAATCTTGTCTCCTTGAACTTGACAAGGAATTACTTTTTTGGATCGATTCTTCAAACTCTAGGCCATTTGACCAATCTTGCTTACCTGCACTTGGCCTCAAATCCTTTAAATTGTAGTATAACTCCAGAAACATGGAACTTGAAAAATCTTGTCGTCTTAGACCTGAGCCATTGCCAACTAACTGGTCCAATCTCTTCTGATATCAGTCAGAATTTAACCCATTTGGTATCTTTGGATCTGTCCTATAACATGCTTAAAGGTCCAATACCTTCCTCTCTTGATCTATTGCCCAATTTAGTTACTTTGGATCTATCCAGTAACATGCTTGAAGGTCCAATACCCTCCTCTCTAGGTCAATTAACCAATTTGTTAACTTTGTCCCTTGGATTCAATAAATTCAACAGCTGTATCCCTCCAGAATTCGGAAATTTAAGGAATCTCACTTATTTGAGTATCGCCCGGGCCCAACTCATTGGTCCACTTCCTTCAACTTTGGGTTACCTGAAAAATTTGAAAACCTTTGTTCTTTATGGAAATCAAGTCAATGGTTCTATCCCTGTAGAACTAGCAAAACTTAGGAGCTTGACTCGGTTGGATCTCGGTATCAACAAATTAGGGGGTTCAATTCCTGCATCTCTGGGTCTATTGTCTAATTTGAGCTCTTTGTTCCTTGACTCAAATGGTTTTGAGGGTTTCATTCCACCAAAATTAGGAAATCTAAACAATTTGCAAGTGCTTTGGCTCAGGGAGAACAAAATAACTGGTCCACTCCCTCCCACTCTATTTCATTTAACTAATTTAGAGTGGTTGTCTCTTGATTCAAATCTTTTGGAAGGTTTCATACCTGAAGACATTGGGAATTCAAGATCTTTGCAATATTTGATACTTTCCCAAAATAGATTCAGTGGACCGATCCCGACTCAGATTGTGAATTGCTCCAACTTAGAACTTTTGTTGTTGAGCAACAACGCTCTAAATGGAAGTATCCCTCCTCATATTGGCAATCTCTCTAAGCTTTCACAAATTGATTTCAGCCACAATTTCATTAGGGGAGAAATGCCTTTCCAGCTTACGAGTATAACAAATTTGGTGGCCTTGGATCTGAGTTTCAACAATCTTTCTGGCTCTATTCCCCTTTTGCCACCTAGTTTGTATGAACTTAATCTGTCATATAATTCTTTTGCGGGTCAAATCCCAAATAACTTGCAACATTTTCCTCAAAGCTGTTTTTTTGGAAACAAGGATTTAGATGATGAACAACTTACCGGGTCCCCTTCTCTTCCTCCTTCTCTCCCCCCATCCCTTATTGAAGATAGAAAATCTAGCAGCAGAGAATCAAGACATGATTCATTGCCGAGACACCTTAAAATTATCCTTCCGAGCACCATTTCTCTTGTCTTGGTATCTTTGGCATTGTTGTTGCTATCTCGAAGAGTGCATGGAGCTAAATGTAAGGAAGCAGATCCAAGTCCAACGAAAAATGGGGATATATTCTCAATATGGAACTTTGATGGAAGGGTTGCATATGAAGACATCATTGAAGCAACTGAGGATTTTGACATCAGATATTGCATTGGTACTGGTGGTTATGGAAGTGTTTATAGAGCACTCTTGCCAAATGGTAAAGTAGTCGCTTTGAAGAAACTTCATCGAAGGGAAGCAGAAGAACCACCTCTCGATAAGAGTTTTAAGAATGAGATTAGGATGTTGACAAAAATACGACATAGGAACATTGTGAAGCTTCATGGATTTTGCCTACATAGGACATGCATGTTTTTGATCTATGAATACATGGAAAAAGGAAGCTTGTTTTGTGTGCTCAGAAATGACGAAGAAGCAGTGGAGCTGGATTGGAACAAAAGGGTGAATATCATAAAACACATGGCGCATGCTTTGTCTTATCTTCACCATGATTGCAGCCCACCCATCCTTCATAGAGACATATCAAGCAACAACATTCTATTAAACTCGGAATTGGAGGCTTTTGTTTCTGACTTTGGAAATGCTAGGCTTTTGGATGCTAATTCATCCAATCATACCATACTTGCTGGCACCTATGGTTATATTGCCCCAGGTTTTTTCCATCAGCATTCTTCTTCTATTATCTTATTTCATTCTCTACTATTGAATTGACATAATAAACATTGTGCGCTTATTCAGAGCTTGCCTATACAATTGCTGTGACTGAGAAGTGTGATGTTTATAGCTTTGGAGTGGTGGCATTGGAAACACTGATGGGAAGGCATCCAAAGGAAATATTGACATTGTCATCATCATCATCATCTTCTTTGCAAAATGTGATGCTAAGTGACATACTGGATACACGTCTCTCACCTCCAAGAAGCAAAATTGTAACCCAGAATATTGTGGTTACTACTACAATTGCATTTGCTTGTTTACGTGCAAAACCTAAGTCTAGGCCAACGATGAAATTTGTGTCTCAACAGTTTGTTACCCATGAAACACCACTTCCAAAGCCTTTTTTGGCTATTTCTTTATTGGAGCTAGTGAATAGTGATTTGGGGATAGAAAATGAAAAAGAATCTCAATAGAAGTTTCAGGTCATCTAGATAAGCGTCACGGTTCTCCCTCAAATTAGAGGCAAGCGGGTATCTTCTAGGCCATCTCTTTTTTTCTTTCTTTTTCTTTTTCTTTTTCCTTTTTTTTTTTAAAAAAAAATTTATGTTTGTCCCCTTCCAATTTTTCATGCAGCAATTTTATGTTTAGAAATGTTTCAATGGAATTGGTGAGGAAATTCTGGAACTCAAAAGACTAAATTTTTTGTGTTTTGTCCATCCCAATAAGAATAATGGCACCGCGATTACAAATTTTTACAGAAACATATGAATGCACCGAAACTAGGTTCAACACTAAGCTGAAGAAATTGGCTGTAATGAAATAGGCATAGAGTTCAAAAAATGCAACATTCCGTTTTTTTTTTTTTTCCTTGTTTAAGTCAATCCTGATTGGCATCACAAAAACTGTAGTCCCTAATTTGCATCAACCTCGATACTGACAGCATAGAAGATGTGAGGTGAGCACTAAAGAAAGTGCACCAACTATTTTGAAATTTAAACATATCATAAGCTACAAAAGAGCCCTTATGTTTCTCACCAGTGCGGAGCCCATTAATGAACTTCTACTCAGGAAGGAACATATCAGGCTTATCAGCATTACATTCCAAGGCTCGCTAACGCACTTCCTGCAGAAACACAAGAAATAATAGAAACAAAGCACGGAGATAGGCATGGGCCTAACCTGAAGATTGTCCAACACCAGGTTTGGGTGACCGATCAAGATATTATGGTGATATGGAGAAATAAGAGGCCCATTTGGCGTGGAGATGCTCCCGTTCGGTCGATATTCCTTGATGGGAAACCACCTTGCACTCTACCGCCAATTGAATTGCTTTCAGTGCCCCTTTGATTGAGAAGCGTCCTTGAAGGCGAGGATCCATAAAAACCTTCGTTTCTCCCCAAGATACAGCCGAGCCCATTCCACTAGGTTATGCTTCCCATTTGGTCGGTTTTTGTCCATGGATATTCCGTATTCGGCCTGTCAACATCTCAAGAAGAACCAACCCAAAGCTATAGATATCACTTTAGACGTCAGATGCCCTGGAAAAATAGAATCACCATTAAAATGTGAAACATATTTGCACTCATAAGAAAATTAATATCATATTAATACCAACCACAAACCATTAGATGGACCAGGAAAAGAACATAAAACAAAAACAGCTTGAAATGCATAGACATATAGTTCTTGAAGTGAATAAAAGCTGTACACATCATGGATCTATTGCTACAACATTCCAGCACTAAATATCCAATGTCTTAAAATATATATTCAAATTAAAAGAAAATTAAACAGATAATTCTACATACTCAGGGGCAGCATGACCATAGGTTCCCATCACTCGGGTTGATACATGACTCTTATCTCAGTCTGGACCACCTTTGGCTAGTCCAAAATCAGAAAGCTTGGCATTGTAATCCTGGAAAAGTGTTGGCAAACTCTCAGACAAGGGATGATACATGGAAAAATAAACAGGAAATTGTTACACCATTCAGTCACTAAGCTACTGGTACCGTAAATCAAAACAAGAAGAGGAAGCAGGTTTTCAAGATAAGTTTTCTCAAAGTCCTTATATAATGAATAGTTTCTTTAAAAAGTGCCTCCACATATGGTGCTGTTAGGCTGTTCCTTAAAGAAAAGTTTATCTTTTTCATAGCATGTCGTGTAAAAATGATAATTCCATAGATCAATCCTGACTATTAGTGTGTTATCTGTCACCATCAGTTCTTGACTTTCCATCTTATAACATAACTAATTTTCCCAACAACAAAACTATTAACTTCAATGATAATTATTTTCTCTTCCTCATTTTTGAATGCACTTAAACTATAAACATAGTCATTAACAAGAAAACCAAGTCCAGAGCAAAACAAATGAAAACAACTAATGAAACTGCTTCCTAAAAGGTCATGTTACTGGCAAAATGAAGACACCTCTTACAAGCCTTTCTTTATGACCCTGTAGTCCATCATGGTTGAGGGTTTTGACAGAAACAGACAACCCTGTGCCAGGTTTCACTGGAGCAGTTCCACTCTCATTGATCCAACCTTTGAAGACACAAGTCACACAACCAATCCCCGGTGACTTGAGCTCATTATAGGAGAAGTTCCAAAGCTAAGAAGCAACTCTCAGTTCCTCACCTACATTGGGAGTGGATGGGGTGCTTTCAGCAGTGCTAGTGCTTGAAGTTGACACAATTGAAGAACCAGTTGGTCCCTGCTGATATCAATGGTAGATTTACTTTCCACTGATTAACAAACAAAAGAAAAATCAATACACTACATGTATTAAGACAACTTGGGCTGGGAACATGGCTTCATAATGGACAATGTTCATTACCAGAAAAGGAAGTGCAGGCGTATCATGATGACACTAAATTAAACAAACTAAAAACTCTAATGTCTAGACATTTAAACCGCCCTACACACTTCCCGTTTTTATGTGTCCAGCTAAACAGGATTTTTAATGGGACCTACAGTTCTTTTTTTTTTCAAAATCACTTGATCTTTTCCCCAACTCTTCAAACGGTTCTTCATCCTTTCTATCTCGCTAAAAAATGCGCACAGGAAAGAAGATTTAGGAGAAGATAATCGGAGAATTCCACCCTCTAACAAAACCACCTTCTTTGACAGCCTCAACTCCTGCTTCAACCAAATTCACGTCGGAGTGCAGACTAACAGAAAAAAGCAACTTCAGTTCATAGAAAAATTAACATTACCTCAATTCACCGTTTCCTAAAATGCGCCGAAACTGCCAGAAGAGAGTTCTTCTTGTGCTCCAAATACTCTG
Source organism: Rubroshorea leprosula (assembly GCA_020521535.1). NCBI lineage: Eukaryota > Viridiplantae > Streptophyta > Magnoliopsida > Malvales > Dipterocarpaceae > Rubroshorea > Rubroshorea leprosula. The sequence continues at coordinate 1,048,996 of BPVZ01000011.1, forward strand.
CATAGATCCAAGGGGCGACGATAGGCACGAATCCGAGAATTGCCGATAACTGCAATTTTACATAAATCAAGTAATAAAGAATGAGAACTGAGAATGCCGAAATCCAAGGGCGGAGGAAACTGTACCTGGCCGGGCGTCACAGGACTGAAGATCAACATTTTCGGTAACCGTGAAAAAACAGAAGAATCAAGCGAAACCAAGTGGTGAATCGATGCACATTACTGATGGGAAGCGTGAAATTGGTTGTCGCAAAAACCAAATTGGAATAGGAATCAGAATCTGGTTTTCAGAACAATAGGATCGCTAGTTAATAAGATTAAAACCTATTGGAGTGTGCGCATTTGAGAATTTCTGCCACTAATCTCATCTTCAATAATTCTTCTGAAAACGTTCGCTAGCGCTGCCCAACCCTAAATCGCAAGTACATAAATTTGGAAAGAAACGAGAGAAATGAAGAAATGAAAGAGAAAGGCAAAAACCCATCTTAAGCCTCTCAACTTTTTTAACAGCAAGTGATAAACCCTTGAACTAAAAAAGTGGCAAATAAGCCCTCAAACCCCACGATGGCTGCTAATCAGCCCTTCCGCTAACTGACTTCCGGACGCCGTTTGTCATCGGCTTCCGTGGCACTGCACCTGCAGAGAAACTCTAGAATATCACGGGGATACCACGTCAGTGGTATCCCGAACCAATAAAAAGATAACAACTCAGCACTAGGGATACAGCTCACCCATGTAACGGCAGAGAGCATTTAACGTGAAATTATCAAGCGTTAACACCGTTAACGGAAAACTGGAAAGTCTTCGCCCAAAATCTTATGCCCGCCTTCTTAAATTTATTTCCCTTTCTTTTCCCATGTTTAACATTCCATTACCCCTCCACATATAAGACACCCCCCCCTTTTTTTGTCCCTTCCTTTTCATTTGGCCGTCAACATTTAAGCCTTGTTTTTCTTCCTCTATTTCATTATAAGGTACTCAAAATCTTAGCTTAGATCAATTAAGCAAGTTTTTCTTTTTCCCCATCCCTTTTAAGTTGTATTATTTGGTATTCATCTTAATTATCAATTCTTGTTTTTAAAGTTCATTGAACAAATTTTAGAACTAAGGGGGGTGTTTGGTAGGGAAAAACTTTTCTCTTAAAGTTCTCTAAGATTATTTACATATTTTACACACATTAATTATTTTTTAAATTTAATTAAACCACTTAATTAAGAAAAATTATTTTAACATGTTCTTTATTTTTCTCATTAATTTATCTTTTAATTCAAATTTGGTAGATTTAATTTTTTATTTTGTGCGTTTAAGTTTAATTATTCACTTTTTATTTTTAAAATATCATTTAATGTGTTTATTCTTATTAACACTCATTTAAAAAAAATAATTACAACATATATTAAATAAAAAAATTTTATTTAAGTGATATTTAATTAGGGATAAATATAAAATTTTATTAATAAATTGTTAC
>BPVZ01000011.1:1080989-1091260 GCA_020521535.1 Rubroshorea leprosula
ATAAATAATTTTTGATTAAAATATTAAAAATTGATATTTATAAATAAAAAATAAAAAATTAACATTTTTAAATAAAAAATATAAAATTAACATTTTTATTTTTACTTTTTTTCTTCTAAGGTTTGCTTACGTCAACAGACATTTAATTCAGTCAAAATGTTAAAGGGCTGGTTTCTTTTAACTTGAAAGTTTGAGGGTTCAAAAATTATAAAAAAAGATATATTTGGAAATTTAAATTTGTATTTGAAAGATCTATTTAAAATATATATTTAAAATATATGTAATTTTAAATATATGTATCTCTAAATTCATTATTTGAATTAATATAGCAATAATAAATTTAATATTCAATTTATTCATTGAAAAAAAAAAGAGTTGAAATATATAGATTTAAAGTAATAAAATATATAAATTTAATTACATGTATTTAAGGTAAATTTAATTACACATTTATTTTATAAAAATAAACAATAATATTAAATTTAAAAGGCTTATATTCAAATACTCCCCCATAAAAATCATGCTCCAAACATACTAGAAATTTCAAATCTTCAATAGTATCGAAAAGTGTAAGGGTTAATATAGGTTTTTGCCTCTAAGGAGTATTTTCCAATAAAAAGCGGGCCCATTCTTCTGTTTACCGCAACATGGTTCTTCGGAAATCCTAGTTCTCAAATCGCACACTCTGCTCAAAATCTACTGAAATCTGAACGATTTCTTTACATCCTCATCTTTATTACAGCGAGTTATATTTATTCGAAGGATAAATTCAATGTTTTTCCACGACCAAGAGTGCTTCGGGAAAATGGCAGCTTGATCGTCATTAGATTCCTTCTCCGGTCGTCCCTTTTTTTTTCAACTATACTCTGGGCGCCGCACTGGTGATTATGAATATATCATCAAAGCAACTGAAGTTTTGACAACAAATATTGCTTTGGAACTGGTGATTATGGTAGTTAGTGTCTACAAAGTAAACTTGCCAAGCGGCATGGTAGTCGCCATGAAAAAACTTTACGGTAGAAAAGCACTAGGTGGAGCTTTTGACAAGAGTTTCAGGAATGAGTCAAAAATGCTGACAGAAATAAGGCACAAGAATATTGTGAACTTCATGGCTTTTGTCTTTGAAGGCGATATGTGTGTTCTTGATCTATGAATACATGGGAAGAGGAGACCTTTCCTGTGTGCTAAGAAATGTTGTTGAAGCTGTGGAAGTGGATTGGATCAAAACATTGGTAGTTATCTAAAGATGTTATCAAAGGATTGGATCCATTGAGAAAAGTATGCAAAGACCAATATGGTAGTCTTTTTGGTCCCCCAATAGGCAATTTCATGGCTGCTTACTGAGAAGAAAATTAAGCCAACCCACTGAGAAAAGTATGCAAAGACCAACATGGTCAGTCTTTTTGGTCCAACAATAGGCAATTTCATGGCTGCTTACTAAGAAGAAAATTAAGCCAACTACAATAGAATTGAAGACTCTATAGCTTCTTCAATCTTCATTCGTGGATACAACGTCTTCAATTTGAAACCAAGACTGAAGTCCAAATCAAGCTTAATTTCTGAAAATCAAAAGAAATTTCATCCGACATCAATTCAGTCCAGCTTGATTGATACCAAAATTTGAAATTGAACCAATTAATAGCTTGTAGCTGATGGACTCAAGACCACGCATTTTTGCAAAAGGTTAAGATTTTTTGTTGCCCAGGAGAAAAAAATGAATGAAATGCACCAGTTTTTGTGGAAAAGTATTGTAACCACTCTCTCTAATCTTATCGAATAAGGAAAGTAGCTGCCTGGAAAATGAATTGCCTTAGGACGGTATAGACCTTGACCTTCACTCACCACGAAAAAAAAAAAAAAAAAAAAAGGCCCTCTTCTATATTTAGCTGACAAATCAAACTTAACATATCATTTTAATAATATTTGCAGCTCCATGGAATTAATAACATGGGCTACCTTCTTTTTCTACTGTACAATTGGTTTTGGCACCAGACTTGGGGCAAGAGCAACTCTGGAGCCAAAATCTCCAAAATCTCAGGGATCAGAGGCAGAAGCTCTTCTAAAAAGTGGGTGGTGGAGTGACCTTTCCCGCAAATCTACACATCATTGTGGCTGGCCCGGTGTAACATGCGATGGTACTGGAAGCGTCACTGAGATTCATTTATCAGATTCTCCTCTCAATGTGACAGAAAAGTTTGAAAAAATGAACTTTTCTTGCCTCCCCAACCTTGTTCGGCTTGATCTCAGCAGTCTAAGAATCCAGGGGAGCGTCCCATCTCAAATTGGTGCTCTTCCAAGTCTCAAGCACCTAAATCTGTCCAATAATAATCTAACAGGTGCGTTACCTTCATCACTTGGAAATCTCACTCAATTAATGGTGCTTGACATTTCTTTCAATGAAATTGATTCCATCCCCACAGAACTAGAGGGTTTGAAGAATCTTGTCTCCTTGAATTTGACTAGGAATTACTTTGTGGGATCGATTCCTCCAACTCTAGGCCATTTGACCAATCTTGCATACTTGCACTTGGCCTCAAATCCTTTTCATTGTAGCATCCCTCCAAAAATATGGAACCTGAAAAATCTCGTAGACTTAGACCTGAGCCATTGCCAACTAATTGGCACTATCTCTTCTAATATCAGTAATTTAACCAACCTGGTGTCTTTATCTCTTTCAGAAAACGGTATCAGTGGATCTATTCTTTCAGAAATCAGGAAGCTAAAGAGTCTGGTTACTTTAGATTTGTCTGGAAATTTGCTTGATGGTCCTATACCTCCCTCCCTTGGTCAATTAACCAAATTAGTTACCTTGGATCTGTCTGGAAACAAGCTTGATGGTCCTATACCTCCCTCCCTTGGTCAATTAACCAAATTAGTTACCTTGGTTCTATATGGAAACAAGCTTGATGGTCCTATACCTCCCTCCCTTGGTCAATTAACCAAATTAGTTACCTTGGATCTATATGGAAACAAGCTTGATGGTCCTATACCTCCCTCCCTTGGTCAATTAACCAAATTACTTACCTTGGATCTATCTGAAAACAAGCTTGGTGGTCCTATACCTTCCTCCCTTGGTCAATTAGCCAATTTAGATGATTTGTATCTATACAACAACATGCTTGTTGGTCCGATCCCTTCCTCTCTAGGTCAATTAAGCAATTTGTCAATTCTGTCCATTGGATGGAATAAATTCAACAGCTGTATTCCTCTAGAATTTGGAAATTTAAGGAATCTCATCTTTTTGATTATTGAGGCGGCCCAACTCGTAGGTCCACTTCCTCCAACTTTGGGTCAGTTAACAAATTTGAGATACTTATTTCTTTCCGAAAATCAAATCAATGGTTCCATCCATCTAGAACTACCGAACCTTACGAACTTGACTTACTTGGGTCTTAGTTTCAACAAATTAACAGGTTCAATTCCTGCATCTTTAGGTCTCTTGTCTAATTTGGTCTTTTTGTCCCTTGACTCAAATAGTTTCGAGGGTTCCATCCCACCGCAGTTAGGAAATCTAAACAATTTGCGACTACTGTCTCTTAGGGAGAACAACATAACAGGTCCAATCCCTCCCACTTTATTTCATTCAACTAATTTGTGGAAGTTGTATCTTGATTCAAATCTTTTAGAAGGTCTGATACCTGCAGATATAGGGAATTCAAAATCTTTGGCATATTTGAACCTTTCCCAAAACAGATTGAGTGGACCAATCCCAACTCAGGTTGGGAATTGCTCCAACTTGAAAGAGTTATCGTTGAGCAGTAACCTTTTAAATGGAAGTATCCCGCCTCAGATTAGCAATCTCTCCATGCTCTCTCTAATTAATGTCAGCCATAATTTCATCAGTGGAGAAATGCCTAGCCAACTTGGGGATTTACCAAATTTGGTGGCATTAGATCTCAGTTACAATAATCTTTCTGGCTCTATTCCCCGTCTGCCACCTAGTTTGAATGAGGATAAATTTAATTTATCGTACAATTCTTTTACGGGTCAAGTCCCAAATGACTTGCGTCGTTTTCTTCCAAGTTCTTTCGCTGGCAACAAGGATTTAGAAAATGAACAACTTACTGGCTCAACATCACTCACTGAACATAGAAAAACAAGCAGCAAAAAATCGAGACATGAGTCATTGTTGAGACATCTTAAAATTATTCTTGCCAGCACCATTTCTATTGCCTTGGTACCTCTTGCACTGTTGTTGCTTTATCGCAGAATACATAGAGCAAAAAGTAAGGAAGCAGATCCGAGGCCAACAAAAAATGGGGACATATTCTCAATATGGAACTTTGATGGAAGGGTTGCATACGAAGACATCATTGAAGCTACTGAGGATTTTGACATCAGATACTGCATTGGTACTGGTGGTTATGGAAGTGTTTATAGAGCACTCTTGCCAAATGGCAAAGTAGTCGCTTTGAAGAAACTTCATCGAAGGGAAGCAGAGGATCCAGCTTTTGACAAGTGTTTTAAGAATGAGATTAAGATGTTGACAGAAATACGACATAGAAACATTGTGAAGCTTCATGGATTCTGTCTACACAGGAGATGTATGTTTTTGATCTATGAATACATGGAGAGAGGAAGCTTGTTTTGTGTACTTAGGGATGATGAAGAAGCTGTGGAGTTGGATTGGAACAAAAGGGTGAATGTCATAAAAAACACGGCGGATGCTTTGTCTTATCTTCATCATGATAGCATCCCACCCATCCTTCATAGAGACATATCAGGCAACAACATTCTATTGGACTCGAAACTGGAGGCTTTTGTTTCTGACTTTGGAAATGCTAGGCTTTTGGATGCTGATTCTTCCAATCATACCATACTTGTCGGCACTTATGGTTATATTGCCCCAGGTTTTCTCCATCACCCTTATTTTTCTATTACCTTATTTCATTCTCTATTAATTGTTGAATTGATATGTTAAATATTATGCGTGTTTTCTATTCAGAACTTGCCTATACGATGACTGTGACTGAGAAGTGTGATGTTTATAGTTTTGGAGTTGTGGCATTAGAAGTACTAATGGGAAAGCATCCTGGAGAACTACTGACATTATTATCATCACTCTCTTCCTTGCAAAATGTGATGCTAAGTGACATATTAGATACGCGTCTATCACCTCCAAGAAGCAAAAATCTTACGCGAAATATTGTGCTTGCTGCTACAGTTGCATTTGCTTGCTTGCGTGCAAAACCTCAGTCCAGGCCAACAATGAAATTTGTGTCTCAACAAATTGTTGCCCACCAAGGACCATTACGAAAGCCTTTTCCAGCTATTTCTCTATTGGAGTTAGTGAATAGTGATTTGGGGATAGAAAATGGAAGAGAATCTCAATTAGAAGTTTCAGGTCATCCACATAAGCATCGTGCTTCTCCCTCAAATTAGATGCAAGCGAGTGTCCTCTGGGTCATCCCATTTTTACTTCTTTATTTTTTTCTTTTTTCTTTTTTCTTTTTTTTTTTTTTTTAGTTTCTGTTTGTACCTTTTCATGCAGCAATTTTCTGTTTAGATATGTTTAAATGGAATTCGTGAGGAAATTCTGGGACTCAAGAGGCTACAATGTTTTGTATCTATCCCAATAAGAATAATGGCACCATGATTACAAATTTTTACAGAAACATATAAATGCACTGAAGCTAGGTTCACCACCCAGCAAAATAAAATAGCTGTAATACAAATAGGCAAATAGTACAAAAAATGCAACATCTCTTTTTTTTTTTTCTTTTTTCTTTTTTCATTTTAAAGTCAATCCTGATTGCATCATGCTGTACCACAGAAACTGTAGTCCCTAATTCACATCAACCTTGACAGCATAGAAGATGTTTCACCCCAATGCAGAGCAAAGTAACGCACTTCTATTTAAAAAGGAACATATCAGGCCTATCAGCATTATATTAATTTCCAAAGCTCACTAACGCACTCCATGTAGAAACTCAAAATAAAATATGACAAAGCAGGGACATAGGCATGGGTTTAACCTCAAGATTGTCCAACATCAGGTTTGGGTGACCAATGAAGATCATTATGGTGATATGGAGAAACATGTGGCCCATTTGGCATAGAGATTCTCCTTCTTGGTCGAACATTCATTAATGGGAAACCACCTTGCACTCTACCACCAATTATAGCATTTGCAATAGACCCCTCACGCTATGCTTGCATGCCCTGGAAGTGAGATGAAGAACAAGCCATGTCCTTGAGATTCGCCAAAGGCTTTAGTGCTTCAACAACTTCGCTCATCAAAGTTCTGGCTTTAGGATCACGGCCAAGACAGGGGGCAGCCAACTGAATTGCTTTCTGTGCCCTTTTGATTTAGAAGGGTCCTGCAAGTCGAGTATCTATAAGTCGGAAAACCTTTGTTTCTCTACAGGATATGGCCGAGCCCATTCCACCAGGTTATGCTCCCCATTTGGTCAGTTTTTGTCCATGGGTCTTCGGCACATCAACATCTCAATAAGGACCACCCCAAAGCTATAGACGTCACTTGTAGGTGTCAGATGCCCTCGAAAAATAAATCACCATTAAAATGTCAAACATATTTTCACTCAAAAGAAAATTCATATCATATGAATACCAATCCACAAACCATTAGATGGAACAAGAAAAGAACATAAAATAAAAATTGCTTGGAATGTACAGACATATAGTTGTTGAAGTGAATAAAAACTGAACACATCATGGATCTATTGCTGCAACTTTCCAGCGCCATATATCAAATGCCTTAAAATAATTCCTCAAACTAAAAGAAAATTAAACAGATAATTTTGGGGATTTTGTGTGCTGGGAGAGAGAGAGGGGGGAGGGTTAATGCCATTCCTGCCAGTTTGTCTGTTCTACTGACTTGTCATTACATACTCTGGACCATCTTTAGCTAGTCCAAAATCAGAAAGCATGACATTGTAATCCTGGAAAGGTGTTGGCAAACTCTTAGACAAGGATGATACATGGAAAAATAAAAAGGAAATTGTTAACATCATTCGAGTCACACACTGCACCCACAAGGATATTAGATGTTTTAAAGTCATGATAAATTACAGGTCTTTTAGCTTCCTCATGAAGCAAGGCAAGGCCCCTGGCAGCACCAAGAGCAATTTTCATTCTGGTGGACCAGGGCAGAGGAAGAGACCCTGCAACATAAAACATACCCATTATATGAAGCACTGAGTTAAATAGTCTGCTGGCAGACCATCATTCAGTCACTAGGCCGCTGGTATTGTAAATCAAATACCTCATATAATGAATAGTTCCTTTAAAAAGTGCCTCCACATATGATGCTGTTAGGCTGTTCCTTTAAAGAAAAGTATATCTTTTTCATAGCATGTTCCATAAAAATGATGATTCCCGGAATCAATCCTGAATATTAATGAGTTTATCTGTCACCATCTATTCTTCACTTTCCATCTTATAATATAAATAATTTTCTCAACAACAAAACTATTAAATTCAATGATAATTATTTCCTCTTCCTCATTTGTGAATGAGATCACAATGTTTCAATGCACTTAAACTATAAACAAAGCCATTAACACAAAAACCAAGTCCAGAGTAAAACAAATGAAAACAGCTAATGGAACTGCTTCCTAAAAGGTCATTTTACTAGCAAGATGGAAAATACAAAAACCCTGTAATTGTTTGCACCTATGCCTACTTCCAAGTAGGTACAACTATATAAACATGTTGGAGGTGGGGGTTGTGGGGTGGGGTGTGGGGTGTTGGTGTCTTAGCTCCTGCCAATTCTCTACCATATGGAACGATCTTAAAAGACACACTTTGTATCTTACAGCACCATTATTAGTCAGGTTATTCTTTTAAATCCTCATGAGGGTTTCCCTTTAACTCAAAGGTTGCTATCAGGTATTAAAGATGGATGGCAAAATTAAGACCAAGCAAGGCCAGCTTTATGACGAAAACTAAGACCAGGAAAGGCAAACAATTTGTAAATCTACATACTTTGAAATAGGTGATTCTCCAAGCTTCCTCGAGGCATAAACTCATAGACACGGAGCCTTTTATCATCCTCAATGCAATAACCAATCAACTTGACCAAATTAAGATGCAAAAAATCACCAAGATAATTGCTTCAGCCTGGGACATTTGGACGTCACAAAACACCCTTCAATCAATCAAATGGATACACAAAATTTAAGAAAATCAAGATATATGAAGACATCTCTTACAAGCCATTCTTTATGACCCTGAAGTCCATCATGGTTGAGGGTTTTGACAGCAACAGACAATCCTGTGCCAGGTTTCACTGGAGCAGTTCCTCACCTACATTGGGAGTGGATGGGGTGGCTTCAGCAGTGCTGGTGGTTGAAATTGACACAACTGGAAGGACCGGTTGATCCCAGCTGGTATCATTGGTAGATTTACTTTCTGCTAATTAACAAACAAAAGAAAGATCAATACATTACATGTATTAAGACTCCTCAGGCTGGGAACTTGCGTTCATAGTAGACCATGCTCCTTCCCAGAAAAGGAAGTGCAGGTGTATCATGATGACAGTAAATTAAACAAACTAAAATCCATAAAGTCTAAACATACATTTAAACTGCCTTACACAATTCCCCTTTTTTTGTGTCCAACTAGACAAACTTTTTCATGGGACCTACAGTTTTTTTTTTTTTTTTTTCAAAATCACTCCATGTTTTCCCCAATTCTGCAAACGGTTCTTCATCCTCCATTTCTATTTCGCCAAAAAAATACTAACAGACAAAAAAACCTAGGAGAAGATGATCAGAGAGCTCCACCCTTAACAAAACCATCTTCTTTGACAGTCTCAACCCCGACTTCAACGAAATTAACGTCGGAGTGCCGACTAATAGAACAAAGCAACTTCAGTTCACAGGAAAATTAACATTACATCAATTCACCGTTTCCTAAAATGCACCGAAACTCACACTTCTACCTGAAGATAGTTCTTCTTGTGCTCCAAATAGTCTGCATAGATCCAAGCGGCGACGATAGGCAGGAATCCGAGAATTGCCGATAGCTGCAATTTTACACAAATCAAGTAAAATTGAAAGAGAACTGAGAATGCGAAATCCATCAGCAGAGGAAGCATGTACCTGGCAGGAAGTCACAGGATTGAAGATCAACGTTTTTGGCAACTGTGAAAAAACACATGAATCAAGCGAAACCAAGGGGCAAATTGCTGCACATTATTGATTGGAAGCGTGAAATTGGATGTCGCGAAAACCAAATCGGAATCGGAATCAGAATCTGGTTTTCGGAAGAACAGCGTGCGCTAGAAAATAAGATTAGAAATCTATTGGAGTGTGCGGATTGGAAAATTTCTGCCATTAATCTCACATTTGATAATTTTTCTGAAAACATTCGCTAGTACACAAATTTGGTAAGAAGAAAGAGAGGAAGAAATGAAAGAGAACAAGAGGATTAGTTATGTCCCCAAAAAGGGGAGAAACCGAGGGTTAGTTGGAGAATTAGATTGGGGAAATGACGGATTTAGAGGTTGTTTTTTTTTTTTTTTTTTAAAAGAGGGTAAGATAATATTAAACAGAAATAAAACAGTGCATCATCGAGTCCTGGGGACTTCAAACCCCATAATATCTAAAACACAAAATGGTTTAACATGTCGGGGACATTGAGAAAGAATAACAAAATTCTGATGGAGATTATGTCCCATTCTTGCCAATTGATCAGCAACCATATTAGCTTCACGAACTGTGTGGTTGACAATTGCATGGGGAATAAGCTGCAGGAGGTCCCTACAATCCAAAAGCAATGAGCTAAGCTGGTGAGTAGCAATAGGAGGTTTAGCCAAAAGTTGAGAAGCAATATAAGAATCAGTCTCAACAATAATATTAGTGAACTGGAAATCAACTGCAAGTTTGAGACCATCTCTCAAAGCCCACAATTCTGTTGAGAGACTGTCAGTGCTTCCAATTCTTCTAACAAACCCAAGAATCCAATTACCATTACTATCTCTAAAAACACCCCCACCAGCTGCTTTACCATTCCCAATAACAGAGCCATCTGTATTGAGTTTGATAGATGGGTGAGAAGGTTTAGACCATTTGAAATATCTAATTTGGCCATAGTGGGGAGAATGATTGGGATGTAAAGCCCAAAATTCAGCAGCTTTCTCAATAATAAGGCTTCTAAAAGTAGTAACAGGATAAGCGTGAGGCTTGTAGAGGGTTTGGTTACGATGTAACCAAATACCCCAAAGTGCAAAGCAAAAAATCACTCCCCATGGGATATTAAGAACCCCATTAGAGTCCTTCCGCTTACAATTATATTTTAGCCAAGCA
>BPVZ01000011.1:1121077-1131361 GCA_020521535.1 Rubroshorea leprosula
TCTATGCCTATAAAAAATTACAAAACTAAAACATTCAAACCCTAAAAGTAGTTTAGTTGATGGTACTTTTTTAAATCGTGAAAGCTCTCATTTATATTATTTATCTAAATCAAATCAATAAATTAACATCCAGTTCAAATATATCTATATCACTTCTAAGTATAGCTTCATTTAGTTTTAATATATACTTGAGATGTCTAAGTAATACTTGTTCTCTTTTCACAAATTTTAAGTTGATTTTTCATCATACTTTCTAATTTTGATGATTCTAAAGGAGGGAGAGGCACCAAATTTAAAAAAAAAAAAAAAAAAAACCATAAATATCATGCTATGCTATCATAAAAACTTAGGGACAAGATGAGGTACAAAACCTAGAAAGGCAAGAAAATGTAATAGCCCACTCAAAAGCAAATGAAAAATACCAAAAAAGCTTTTATGTTTTTTCTTTAAAAGCAGTCCATATTTTTTCTAGGTGTATATATATTTACACACATATATATATAATTTGTGTGTTAAAATTTCTAATTTATAATCTTTTTAAAAAAATCTATAAAAGTTAGTAGTAATTAACATAGTTTTTTCAAAATATTAAGAGAATAAATCTATATTAAACTATCGATATCTATATCTATCTATCTAAATCTTTGTATCTATCTATATATTATATAAAATTCTACCCCCAAGCTTTACCCACACAATAAATTTATTATTTTTATTTTAATTATAAAAAAATATTTTGTCAAAATAAAAAAAGAATATATACTAATTTTACAATAAAATATAATTAATATATGTATTAATAATTTTAGTTTTACCTTTCTATTTTCCTATCTGTTCTTCCACTTATTTTCATAATATTATTAATTATTTTATCATTATTAATTTTTATTACATATATAATGAATTAAACTAAAAGAAGATGAATAGATACCCTAATTTTTATAAAGAATAAAAACATAAGATTATAATTTTATTCATCATTATTTATAACATTTTTATTCATTATTCATTATTTATTCTTATTATTTTTAATTTTTTTCACCTCATGCACTTTCATTTTTCTTTTATAAGGAAAATTTTTGTATGATTTTTGTTTGATTTTATTTCATATAAAATTTTTTTTAACTTTGTCAAAATTATTTTTAAAAAAAAAACAATAGAATATATATTTTTTTGTTTTGAATGTAGGCTTACAAAAGAATTTGATGATGAGGAGAGAAGAGAAGACTCCTTGTATAATAAAATTGAGAAGTTTAACTCTTTGATTAGAAAAATTGAAAATTCGACTCCTTGTATGGTAAAATTATGATAGTTTCTTTGTTTCGTCCCACATTATGATGAGCAAAGCTTTTCCCCAAATTGCCTGACTCCAAACCAAACCCTAGTTCTTAAATTGCAGTATCTGCGTTCGAAATCTAGAGAGATTCTGAACTATTTCTTTAGGTTCTCATCCTTATTGTAGTGAGTTCATATTATTTGGAAAAAATTTTATTTATTTTCTGAGAGCATGAGTACTTTCAGGAAAAATGGTTTCATCCTCATAAAATTCATTTTCTGGCCCCGCCACTGGTCGACTGCAAGAGAAGGGAGGTGTCACACTTCGTGGAGAGAGGCCCGTTCCAAGATGACCCCTATTGAAGTTCTGGGAGTTTATATTAGATCTCTTGAAGAAAAGCCATAACTGTATCAGAAGGAAAGACTCGTAGTCTTTTAATTTTTAATGCACTCCAAACCTGGTATTCTTGATCATGCTAGTTGTAATGTCGCGGAAATTCATCAGGTATTTAAGTGCAATGCAGCCTCCAACGCGTATGTTGTCTCTAAGCTTTTTCTCGGCAGCACAGGGTACCCATTCCGAATGGTGTCTTAAATGAGGTCTTATCTTGATCATTACTGCATCCTACGAATCCTTTCTATTGGGACATATCATGCGTCAACATATAGGTTTTTGTTTCTGATTTTGTTTCTACTGACATTTTCATCATCACCGGCTTCTTTGCAAAATGTGATGCTAAGTGACATAAAAGCCTCAAAGCAACAATTTTGTTCAAAATACTGTGGTTGCTGCTACACTTGAATTTGCTTGTTTGCGTGCAAATCTAAATCCAAGCCAACGATGAAATATGTGTCTCAACACTTTTGTTGCCTGCCAAAGACAACTTTTGAAGTCTTTTCCAGCCATTTCTCTATTGGAGCTGGCGAATAGTGAATTGGCCAAGGGAGAATGGAAGAGAATCTCAACTAGAAGTTTCAGGTCATCCTGACGATTATCATGGGTCTTCTTCAAATGATATCCTTGATGTCTAACTCTGTGACTGTGAATCGAGAAGCTATCTTGTTTTGGTAAGTGAACCAATAAAGCAATTTCCTCCTTTCGTTTTTAAAGGAGTACCTAGACATATGTGTGTGATATATTTTTACTTCTTTTATACACATTGATCAGTTAATGAATCTATGAGATATCAGAAACTATTTTGGCAACCTAAATGGAGAATTAATGTTGTTTCAAAGTTACTTCAAAATCCATTTATTCATTTGATTGTGAATAAGGAGCTTAAATAGCGGATCTACTCATCTATGTTCTTCAGTTAATAGAATTAAAGATCTTTATCTCACAGCTGCATTGTAAACTGGTAGTATTTTGTTACAGCAAGAGGTAAAGAATCAAGAAAAATCAACACCAAATTTAGGTCAGTTGACCTATAGAATACATTCACAAGCAAAGTTGTCGAAGTTTCCTTAAGAAACGGGCAATCAATGTGACATTCTTCCTCTTTCAGTCAATGAACGTGACATCAAAGGATTGGATCTCAATTGAGAAAAGTAAGCTGAGAAAACTAAGCAAATACAGATATGGTAGGTGTTGGGGAAATAGCCCAACATTGGTTAAAAGCCCAATAAGAACACAATAAAAGCCCAAAAATAAAAACAAGCAACCAGGCATTGAAGCGTGTTAAAATTATTCTTCCAAGCACCTTTTCTCTTGCCTCGATAGTATTTCTGGCATCATTGTTGCTTGCTCGAAGAATAAATAAAGCTAAGAGTAAAGAGGTAGATTCAAGTCCAAGGAAAAATGGGGATATTTTCTCAATATGGAACTTTGATGGAAAGGTTGCATATGAAGACATCATTGAAGCAACTGAGGATTTTGACATCAAATATTGCATTGGAACAGGTGGCTATGGCAGTGTTTATAGAGTACAGTTGCCAAATGGTAAAGTAGTCGCTTTGAAGAAACTTCATCGAAGGGAAGCAGAGGAGCCTGCTTTTGACAAGAGTTTCAGGAATGAGATTAAGATGCTGTCAAAACTACGACATAGGAACATTGTGAAGCTTTATGGATTTTGTTTACATAGGCGATCCATGTTTCTCATCTATGAATACATGGAAAAAGGAAGCTTGCTTTGTGTGCTCAGAAATGATGAAGAAGCTGTGGAGCTGGATTGGAACAAAAGGGTGGGTGTATGTCATAAAAAATACTGCACATGCTTTATCTTACCTTCACCATGATTGCATCCCACCTATTCTTCATCAAGACATATCATCCAACAACATTCTTTTGAACTTAGAATTGAAGGCTCTTGTTTCTGACTTTGGAAATGCTAGGCTTTTGGACCCTGATTCATCCAATCATACCATGCTTGCTGGCACTTATGGCTATATTGCCCCAGGTTTTGTCCTTTACAATCCCTATCTTCTTTCAATCTCTACTTTGCTGAGAAGAGAAAGAGGATTGTTCACTATTTATATTATTTACAGATTACATATAGCATGATTTCAGGAATCATTGACATTAAGTCAAGATTACCAATATAAAGAATGCATTTATGTACAACGGCCATATTTTGATTAGCTTTGAGATCCTTTCCTATTCTTTCTTTGTATTATTTCCTTGGATTGCTCTTCTGACTTGCTCTCGACTGTTGCTGGCTTCTCGACCGTTGCTGACTTGTGCTCTTTCTTTGGTAATAATTTCCTTGATTTCCACCTTTTGCTTTTCTCCTTCATTTCCTTGATTACGGTGGTTGATTGTGCCTTCAATAGCATGGTAGTTGTTGGAGCTATGGCATGAAAGCTCAAAATTCAATAGAATGAGATCTACTAAATGATGCTGCAACATGACTGCACAGTAACAGCAAAATGACAACAGCATGGAGCTTCACATGGGCAACCAGAAATGACAGAAAACTTTATTTTAGTCAATGTTTTAGGTAGTTAATAATTATTGTACTAGGTAGAAAAATTATATTGTTCTATGTGTAGCCTTTTTCTATAAAAAGAAGGAAGAAATTGAATGAGAATTGAGAGAAAGAGAAAGCATGGTTTCTTCTCTCCGGTTGGGTGAATGCCTACACCCTTCCATGTTTATGGCTTTATGTTCTATGTTATGTTGTGTTGTTTATGGAAGAAAATGAGTTCTGACCTCACCGAAAGAGGGAACTCCGGATGTTTCTCCTCCTCCAAGTCCTCTCTCAATCCCCCCTTTTTACCACCACAAATTTCAGCAGTAGTCGCCATGAAAAGACTTTATGGCGGAGAAGCAATAGGTGGTGCTTTCGACGAGGGTTTCAGGAATAAGTCAAAAAATGCTGACAGAAATAAGGCGCAAGAATATTGTGAAGTTCATGGGTTTTGTCTTTGAAGGCGATGTATGTTTTTGATCTATGAATACATGGGAAGAAGAGGCCTTTCCTGTGTCCTAAAAAATGTTGTTGAAGCTGTGGAAGTGGAATGGATCAAAAGATTAGTAGTTATCTAAAGATGTTATCAAAGGATTGGATCCATTGAGAAAAGTATGCAAAGACCAATATGGTAGTCTTTTTGGTCCCCCAAAAGGCAATTTCATGGGTGCTTACTGAGAAGAAAATTAAGCCAATCCATTGAGAAAAGTATGCAAAGACCAATATGGTAGTCTTTTTGGTCCAACGATAGGCAATTTCATGGCTGCTACTGAGAAGAAAATTAAGCCGACTACAAAAGAATTGAAGACTCTGGCTTCTTCAATCTTCATTCGTCGATACAAAGTCTTCAATTTCAAACCAAAATTGAAGTCCTAATCAAGCTTAATTTCTGCAATCAAAAGAAGTTTCATCCAACATCCATTCAGTCCAGCTTGATTGATACCAATATGCACAGTGTTTGTGGAAAACTATTGTGACCACTCTCTCTAGTCTCATCGAACTAGGAAAGTGGTTGCCTGGAAAATGAATTGCCTAAGAAGGACGGTATAGACCTTGACCTTTCACTCACAAAATTAAAATAAATAAATAACTCTTCTATATTTAACTGATAAATCAAACTTAACATTTCATTTTTATAATATTAGCAGCTCCATGGAGTTACTAACATGGGCTACCTTCTTTTTCTACTGTACAATTGGTTTTGGCACTAGACTTGGGGCAAGGGCAACTCTGGAGCCAAAATCTCAGGGATCAGAAGCAGAAGCTCTTCTAAAAAGTGGGTGGTGGAGTGACTATCCCGCTAAATCTGCACATCATTGCAGCTGGCCTGGTGTAACATGCGACGGTACTGGAAGCGTCACCGAGATTCATTCATCAGATTATCTCAATGTGACTGAAAAGTTTGGAAATATGAACTTTTCTTCCCTCCCCAATCTTGTTTGGCTTGATCTCAGCAGTCTAGGAATGGAGGGGAGCATCCCACCTCAAATTGGTGCTCTTTCAAGTCTCAAGCACCTAAATCTGTCCAATAATAATCTAACAGGTGCGTTACCTTCATCACTTGGAAATCTCACTCAATTAATGGTGCTTGACATTTCTTTCAATGAAATTGATTCCATCCCCACAGAACTAGAGGGTTTGAAGAATCTTGTCTCCTTGAATTTGACTAGGAATTACTTTGTGGGATCGATTCCTCCAACTCTAGGCCATTTGACCAATCTTGCATACTTGCACTTGGCCTCAAATCCTTTTCTTTGTAGCATCCCTCCAGAAATATGGAACCTGAAAAATCTCATAGACTTAGACCTGAGCTATTGCCAACTAATCGGTCCCATCTCTTCTCGTATCAGTAGTTTAACCCAACTGGTGTCTTTGTCTCTTTCACAAAACAGTATCAATGGATCCATTCCTTCAGAAATCGGAAAGCTAAAGAATTTGGTTACTTTAGATTTGTCTGGAAACCTTTTTGTTGGTCCTATACCTTCTTCCCTTGGCCAATTAACCAAATTAGTTACCTTGGATCTATCTGGAAGCAAGCTCGATGGTCAATTAACCAAATTAGTTATCTTCGATCTATCTGGAAGCAAGCTTGATGGTCCTATACCTTTGTCCCTTGGTCAATTAACCAAATTAGTTACCTTGGATCTATCTGGAAACAAGCTTGATGGTCCTGTACCTTCCTCCCTTGGTCAATTAACTAAATTAGTTACCTTGGATCTATCTGAAAACAACCTTTCTGCTCCTATACCCTCCTCCCTTGGTCAATTAGCCAATTTAGTTTATTTGTCTCTACACAAAAACATGCTTGTTGGCCCGATCCCTTCATCTCTAGGTCAATTAACCAATCTGTCAGCTTTGTCCCTTGGATGGAATAAATTCAACAGCTGTATCCCTCCGGAATTTGGACATTTAAGGAATCTCGACTTTCTGCACATTCAAAATGGCCAACTCATTGGTCAACTTCCTTCAACTTTGGGTCACTTGACAAATTTGACATACTTGAGACTTTACAGAAATCAAATCAATGGTTCCATCCCTCGAGAACTAGCAAAACTTAGGAGCTTGACTTTGTTGGATCTTGGTGCCAACAATTTAAGGGGTTCAATTCCTGCATCTTTGGGTCTCTTGTCTAATTTGAACCATTTGTACCTTGACTCAAATAGTTTGGAGGGTTCCATTCCACCGAAATTAGGAAATCTAAACAATTTGCAACTACTGTACCTTAGGGAGAACAAAATAACTGGTCCAATCCCTCCCACTCTGTTTCATTTAACTAATTTGGAGTACTTGGTTCTTGACTCAAATCTTTTAGAAGGTTTGATACCTAGAGATATTGGGAATTTGAAATCTTTGACAGATTTGAACCTTTCCCAAAATAGATTGAGTGGACCAATCCCAACTCAGATTAGGTATTGCTCCAACTTAATTGATTTATCGTTGAGTCGCAACTCTTTAAATGGAAGTATCCCTCCTCAGATTGGCAATCTCTCTATGCTCTGGGGAATTGATATCAGCCAAAACAGATTGAGTGGACAAATTCCAACTCAAGTTGGAAATTGCTTGAAATTACGAGTGTTGTTACTGAGCAGAAACTCCTTAACTGGAAGTATCCCTACTCAGATTGGCAATATTGCTAAGCTCTCAAAAATTGATATCAGCCAAAATAGATTGAGTGGACCAATCCCAACCCAAGTGAGAAATTGCTCGAACTTAGAAGTGTTGTTGTTGAGCAGAAACTCCTTAAGTGGAAGTATCCCTCCTCAAATTGTCAAACTCTCTATGCTCTCACGAATTGATATCAGCCACAATTCCATCAATGGAGAAATGCCTTTCCAACTTGGGAGTTTAACAAATTTGGTGGCCTTAGATCTCAGTTGCAATCATCTCTCTGGCCCCATTGTTCCCAATCTGCCAGCTCTTTTAGAGGAACTTAATTTATCTTATAATTTATTTACGGGTCATGTCCCAAGTAACTTGCATTATAAATTCCCTCAAAGCTCTTTTGTCGGCAACAAGGATTTACATTATGAACAACTTTCCAGCTCCCTTCCTCTCTCTCCCTCCTTCACTGAACATAGAAAAGTAAGCAGCAAAAAATCGAGACATGAGTCCTTGTTGAGATCTCTTAAAATTATTCTTACCAGCACCATCTCTCTTGCCTTGGTATCTCTTGCATTGTTGTTGCTTTATCAAAGAATTCATGGAGCTAAAAGTAAGGAAGCAGATGCAAGGCCAACAAAAAATGGGGATATATTCTCAATATGGAACTTTGATGGAAGGGTTGCATATGAAGACATCATTGAAGCGACTGAGGATTTTGATATCAAATACTGCATTGGTACTGGTGGCTATGGAAGTGTTTATAGAGCACTCTTACCAAATGGCAAAGTAGTCGCTTTGAAGAAACTTCATCGAAGGGAAGCAGAGGATCCAACTTTTGACAAGTGTTTCAAGAATGAGGTTAGGATATTGATAGAAATACAACATAAGAACATTGTGAAGCTTCATGGATTCTGCCTGCACAGGAGGAGCATGTTTTTGATCTATCAATACATGGAAAGAGGGAGCTTGTTTTGTGTGCTCAGAAATGACGAAGAAGCTGTGGAGCTAGATTGGAACAAAAGGGTAAATGTCATAAAAAACACAGCGCATGCTTTGTCTTATCTTCACCATGACTGCATCCCACCCATCCTTCATAGAGACATATCAAGCAACAACATTCTATTGAACTCGAAATTGGAGGCTTTTGTTTCCGACTTTGGAAATGCTAGGCTTTTGGATCCAGATTCTTCCAATCATACCACACTTGCTGGCACATATGGTTATATTGCCCCAGGTTTTCTCCATCACCATTATTACTCTATTATCTTAGTTAATTATTTACTATTGAATTGACATATTAAACATTATATGCATTTTCTATTCAGAGCTTGCCTATACAATGGCTGTGACTGAGAAGTGTGATGTTTATAGCTTTGGAGTTGTGGCATTAGAAGTATTGATGGGAAGGCATCCCGGAGAACTATTGACATTGTCATCGTCACTCTCTTCCTTGCAAACTGTGATGCTAAGTGATATATTAGATACGCGTCTATCTCCTCCAAAAGGCAAAAATGTTACCCAAAATATTGTGGTTGCTGCTATGCTTGCCTTTGCTTGCTTGCGTGCAAAACCTAGGTTTAGGCCAACAATGAAATTTGTGTCTCAACAATTTTTTACCAGCCAAAAACCACTTCTGAAGCCTTTTCCAGTTATTTCTTTATTGGAGTTGGTGAATAGTGATTTGGGAATGGAAAATAGAAGAGAATCTCAATTCGAAGTTTCAGGTCATCAAGATTAGCATCATGGCTCTCCCTCAAATTAGATGCGAGCGAGTATCCGCTAGGTCATCATTTTTTTTCTTTCCTTTTTTGTTTTTTAGTTCAGTTTGTCCCTTTTCATGCAACAATTTTCAATTAGAAATGTTTAAATGAAGTTTGTGAGGAAATTCTCACTACTAAAATTCTTGCTTTCAACAACATGGATGTGCTTGTCGGTGATATAGATTTTCACCAACAAAGAATATGTTGCTGTAATTTCCCGGTCATTGTATAGTGCACATTTTCACCTAAAAATGAGCCCCACTTTTAGCAACATGGAGTATATTGCTGAAAGTGAATTTTAACAACAAGAGACATATTGCTGTAATTTTCCATCCACTTGAAGCATTAGCAACACACATTACGTTGCTAATGTTGTACATCACCAACAAAATCCACGTTGCTATTATTCCTTTATTTTTAGCAACCAATAGCAACCAAAAATCAGCAACAAGGAATATATTAGTGATATAACCACTTTGACCGACCAGCACTAGTGGCCTTTATATATACATTTTTCACACCTACTTTTGTCCTATTTGTTCCCTATTCTCTCAATTTAATTTGTCTCTTTCATCCCTCACAAAATTATATTTATGTTTGTATTTAAAATTAATTACTTTTATAAATTTGAAGTTCTAGACGAGGGATATAGTAGACTCTTCATGTGAAGAATCAATTTTCTCTTCATGTGAAGAATCAACTTTTATGAGAAAAATTCGACTCTCACTTTTAATAGTCAACTCTTAAGCAAAAATATTTTATATTTTTATATGATATATTTCTGTAAACTCAAAAATATATCCACATTATTTTGTTAGACATATTAGAGATTTAAATCATTTAAATAAAGAGTAATAATATATTTATATTAATTAAAGTGTTTAGTGTTAAGTAATATTTAATAGAGTAAGAAAATTCAACTAAGAAATTAAATTTTAGAAATAGAAATGAATTTTTTTAAGTATATGAATCAAATACTGGGTGAGAATGATAATTTGAAGTTTCAATAATATGGCACACATTGGTGATGACTTATGTCCTTTTAAATTTAAATAAGTTTTAGCAACATATATTCTTGATTAGAGGGGAAAACGTTTAGCAACATGGAATATGTAGCTAATTAGGGAGAAACCTTTTAGCAACACGGTATATGATACTAAAAGTTTTATTTATACCCCCACCCCCAACCCAGCTGAGAGCAATTCATTTCTTTCCTCTCCCATTCTCTCATTTGTGCATGC
>BPVZ01000011.1:1173803-1184279 GCA_020521535.1 Rubroshorea leprosula
CTTATTTACCAATTATTAACTAACAATGGTTCAAACAGGCAAAACCTAACAATGGTTTATCAACTATTAATTTAGAATTACAAATATCAACTAACCAATCAAAGTCTTAAATTTTTGTTAAATCTAGTCAATTTTCTACTAGCTTTTTTAATTTCCATTTACTAGATGTATTTCATATTCTCTCTAATTATTCCATCTATTTCAAAATAAACAATATTTTAGAGAAAAATTTTGTTTAAATTATTTTTCATTATGAAAAAAAAAAAGTGCTATAGAGATAACATTTTTATATAATTTTTTTATACAATTTTCACTTATCATTAAATGATTGGATGCATTCAATATTACAAGTCTCACATGAATTAAAAAAATCAATCATTTAAATAATACGTTAAATTATACCAAAAGGTGATACAAAAAAATTATTCTAAAATCATTTCCCTTTGAAAAAAAACTAATGCATAATTAATTCTTTTTTTCCAATTTTACCTCACTAATTATTAAATGTTGATATCATTATTGTTTAAAATAAACTATGTGGTAAATCTTAAAAAGAGTAATTTAGAAAGATGAATCTTTTACAATATTATTTTAATTAAAGTTAGTAGTAATTAATTTTCTTAATATGTGTAACTTCTGTTTAAGAAAAAGAAAAAATCATAATGTTGTAAAAACTCTTTAAATTTATTAAATTTATTATATAATAATTTTTAAATATCTTAATATTTTTATTGTAGCCTAATTTTTCCTTCTCCCTTTTTTTCCCTCTTAGAAATGCTTTTATTTTTTGAAATAGAGTGGTGGTAAAATCTTTCTGATTTTCATAAATGAAACCAACAAACAAAAAGAGAGAAAGGGGACACCATCCCCCTTTTTTTTATGCACCAAGTCAAACACACGCAAAGATGTATGAAATTCCCCAATAAAAATCCCCTTTCCCCCTTAGCAGCCCTTCATGTTCTTTCTATAGTATCCCTTCAGAGAGTCTGCATCTTTCTCCCTCAAGAAAAATTCTTCCTTTTGCTGGGATTGATTTCTCTGGTTCCCTCACCTCCTTTCTTTGACTTACCTTTTCCTTGTTTACTTTCCTTTCTCTTCCATTGTTCTTGTTCCCTTTTTCAGTTTTCATTCCCAAATCCCAATATCTTTGCAGACCTTAACTGAATTTATCTCACCTGGGTGTTTCAGTTTTCTTTTGTTTATTAATTCCTCTGTTCAGGTTTAATAAAGAAATAAAGTAAATGAAGCTGAAGAATGTAGTATATAGTGCTTTCTCAGATTCTTCCTGCAGAAGAAGTTTCCAAGATTCTGTGATTTCCCCTCTTCTATTGATATAATCTTCACACCGAAACCCCAAAATCCAGCTCATTTGACCTGGATGTTCTTTTAATTTATTCACCTAATCGAATCTATAAAAACCCCATCTTGATTTTGATTGTTGTTGGGTTTGTGGGTTTGATTTTCTTCGTTTGTAATTTGAATTTGGGTGATTTTGTGGTATTTCGGATGAAATGGGTTGCGCCACCTCCAAGGAAAGGCGGTGCCGCCATTGCAAAGCGCCTTATTCCCCGTTGTCGAGGAGCAATTCAACGCACATCCAAGACCCGGCGGAGAACAGTGCCGATGGCTACCATGTGGTGGCGCTGAAGTCGTCCACGTTGGGGTCGCTCAAGCTAGATAGAATCAATCACAGCAATCACAGCAATCACATCAACGGCAGGTATAGTGTGGCGGAAAAGGGAATCATTCACGAGGGGAATGGTAAACTGAATGGCGATCTATTGGATCCGGAGAAGGCAAAAGGGTTGCCGGTGGAGGTGATTGAAGCGGAAGTTTGGTCGAAAATGATTGAGGAGAAAATCCCAAAAGTTGTGCCCAAAACGCCGGTGAGAACACCTCCCGGAGAGCCGGAGACGATTAACGCGTGGGAATTGATGGAGGGTCTAGAAGATATCAGTCCTCTCCGACCGCCGAGTCATTTACGGAGTTTCTCTTTCGATGTGGTCGGGGATCCAGTGCCACTTCCATGCCATCACCAGAAATCCAAAAGTCCGGAGAATGGCAAGGTTTCACCGATACCCATGTGGCTTCAAATGGCCGATGAAGATCAGAATTATTCGATCCCGAAGTTTGATCCGGAAGTCATTTCATCGTTCAAGAAATCCCTCGAGGAGCTTCACTCGGAAAACCCATTTCATCTCTGGCAGCCCCCGCCGGAGAATGAGAAAGTACCCAAAAGAAACTGTTTCCTTTCGGATTGGAAAGGCGGGAGGGAGAAGGTGATCGTCTATTTCACCAGCCTCCGAGGGGTCCGAAAAACATACGAGGATTGCTGCCACGTGAGGGTGATCCTAAAAGGCTTAGGCATCCGGGTGGACGAGCGAGACGTCTCAATGCATTCCGGCTTCAAGGAGGAGCTGAAAGAGCTAATGGGAGATGCATTCAGCGGCGGTTTGCCGAGAGTGTTCCTGGGGAAAAAATACATCGGCGGAGCCGATGAGATACGGGGACTGCACGAGGAAGGGCAGCTAGAGAAGCTCCTTGATGTGTGTGAAACAGTGGATGAAGGCTGCGGAGGCCCCAGTGCAGCTTGTGAGGCTTGTGGGGATATCCGATTTATCCCCTGTGAAACCTGTTCCGGCAGCTGTAAGGTGTTCCATGAAGGAGATGAGGAAGATGAACAAGAGGAAGGAGGTGAGTCTGGATTCCAGCGATGTCCTGATTGTAATGAAAACGGATTAGTACGGTGTCCTTTTTGCTGTTATTAGTCAAGAAAAAATATCACTTTTGAATCTTGTCATTTTTGTTCTTTCATTTTTCTGAATTGTTTGTTGTACACTGAGGCAGATCAAAAAAAAAAAAAACAGAGGAAAACAGGTGATAATGTGTCCTAAGTTAGTAATATTTTTAAAAGGCTGTATACAGAGGGAACAGGGGATTATGTTTCCTTACAAAAACAGAGGCTTTGTCTTTTCAAATTCCTTCCTTTACAATGAAGGAAAACATGAAACATCCAAATTCTAGCTTCCTCTTCTCCCTCTTCATTAAAGGATGTGTTCATTGCCACACAATTTATTTATTTATTTATTAATTTATAGTTTTTTTTTGTTAAACAATTAATTATAATGTCTAAAAATATATATTTATAAATTAATTTTAATTCATTAAATAATAAATATTAAATATTTTATTAATTACTAATTGTTCTTAATAATCAAATTAAAATAAAAATTGAATAAATTGTATGGTCTTAACAAATTGCGGTGTAGCCATAACCATTGCCTTCATTAATCTTGCACATTCCTCGTCCTTTCTTCTTCTTCTTCTTGGGTTTAACTTTGCTACTGCTGGGTTGGCACTGTCGAGCAACTTCCAAAAACTTTCATGATTATATTGAATATATATACTTTTACAAATAATTTAGCAAGCCAAATCAACTCAAAGTGAGACCCATGTTTTATTTAATTGAATTTTTATAATGAAAAGAATGGTCGAACTTGAATGATTCAACCATCTTGGTAAGGTGATACATGGGCTGACTTCTCTTTTGGAATATAGACATC
The DNA here is from genome assembly GCA_020521535.1 of Rubroshorea leprosula. Lineage (NCBI taxonomy): Eukaryota > Viridiplantae > Streptophyta > Magnoliopsida > Malvales > Dipterocarpaceae > Rubroshorea > Rubroshorea leprosula. The sequence continues at coordinate 1,177,367 of BPVZ01000011.1, forward strand.
TTCCTCGAGCTTTAGCTAGTTTCTAAATTAATAAAAGGGAGACCAAAATGATGAAATTTGCAAGCCAGTTAGGTGGGGATTGGGGAAGAGGACAAGGTCAATCCATGTTGTTTGGACCATTTGAAAGAGAAAGCAAAGTGGTTGTTAGTTGTTACTTGTTACCCCTTAATGCTTTTCCAAGTTTCAATCCAAAAGGACCATTTTCCTTTGAGAGCTACATATCAACTTGAAAGGGCATTAAAATTTCGCAAAAATGATTTCGAGATTTTTGCAATGCTGAGATGATTAAAATTTAGCTAAAATCTGACCAGTGCTATAATGTATTAGATCATGCCATGGGAGCTAAGAATGGTCAAAATGCTTTGAAAAATTATGTAGAGTGGGGATGTGGATTGAGATTCCTATACCATTAACAAAAAAACATGGGGACTAAAAGACACTTTGGGTAATACAATTTAATACATTCCAAAGAGGCATACATCTTTTCTTCACGGGGGCCTATACTAGGAAAAGAAAAATCAGAAAATGGTTAAGTGCATAGCTTGTGCCATCTAATCAAATAGTTATCAATCATGTCCCGCTTTTGGGTTGGGAAGGAGTTGATAGGACAACTAAATGGGCACAAATTATGGGGAACTTGCAAGTTGAGGGTAAAAATTTACTTTTAATTCCTTACCTTATCAAATTTGAAGGTTTTAATTTATTATCTTACATTATAATATTTTAAACATCTTATTTTATTAGATTTATAGGTTTTAATCCATCATTTATTAAAATCGAAAGAAATAACTCTCACTTTATATTGTCTGTTAACTCTGCTAGTAGAAAGTAAATTTTTGTCAACCAATAGTTAAATAATAATTAATTAACAAAATAAACGAAATATTATAAAGTTAGTTCTATTAACTTTAGTAGCTAAAAGAAAGTTTTTGTCAGTTAATAGTCAGTTAAAAAAGTTAACAGTTAATTAACAAAACTAACAAAATGTTACAAAGTGTGGGCTATTTTCTTCAATTTTAATAAGTGAGAGGCTAAAAGTGTTAAAATATAAAGTGATAAGTTAAAACTTACAAATCTAATAAGGTAAAGGACCAAAAATATTATAATATAAAATAAAAGATTAAAACTTTCAAATGTAATAAGGTGAGGGACCAAAAATAGATTTGTCCCCAGGTTGAGTGGTAAACAAACCTCCTTCACATCAGAAATGCATGTGCCATAAATGGCTTAAAACAACAGTTTCAATAATTTGAGGAGGATAATAAATAAAAAGGGCCCATATCTCAGCACGGTGGCTGGTGTTACCTGGTTGTGGATATTAGCCCTAATTAGGGCTTTCTGTTTGTCTTATTGAAGAGCAAAAATCATGGAGAGAAAATGGTGACTGAAGGGATGTTAGGTTGTTGTTTTGTATTTGTGTACTTCCTTTATGAAATGTAGATTTGAAAATGAAGTAAGGAAGTGAGATCCCAGATTGTTTGCTCATTCCTCTATCAGTCTTTCTTTGGGAGCAAACTTTAGGAATTATGCCATAAATCAATCCATAATGGGGATATTTAGTTTCAAACAGCTTGTAAATACTTCTGTTAATCACTGGGTGCAAAATTTCAAGAGATTACCATATATGTTAAATATTAAAAGTTACAAGTTCGAATGTAGTTGGAAGTTACTAGATGCATATAAATATATAAAAAATATAATTTCTGAATAAAAATTGATACTAATACTTGTATATTGCATTGTCTATGGTCCTTGTTTTTTCCTAAGGGGAAATTATTAGATTGGTTGGCAGCGGGAAAATTGTCAGGAAGACATTCAGAAAAAGTTGCAGGTTACTGCGATACAACCAAAACCAGTCAGCAAGGCGGTCCTCTGCCTTTATGTTGTCAAATATCAATCACCCTAGTAAATGTGGAAGACAGAGTGCCGTGGGCAGTACCTCAAATGCTCCAAATCTCTTGATATCATTATTAGTTATTTCCCGTCTTGCTGGTCAAAGATACGATATTTCGAGAAGCACTTGAGAAGGTAATTCCGAGTAAATCTTGTGTTGTGATGGGAATGACTTGGTGTTTTTGCTGGACTTAAGAGATGATTTTGGTCAACTTTATGCAAGGTTTGTTTAAAGATATCATTTAACAGTAACAGAAAACCTGCTCAGGGACAGACAACCATCCAAATCGAGCATTACACATCAAATCAAAGTGGAAATTTTCGGGTTCAATCTATGGGACGGACTGATGGCATACAGAAAATTCTTCCATGTTGTGTAATCCACCACCATCAAATGGACCAAAAGAATAAGCTGGTTACTAAAGCCTAAAACACCTTCACAATATCAAATTAAAAAGGCCTAAACACCATTTTGACTCAGAAGCTTTAATAGGTCATCATGGACCTGAGATCTCGCATTCAGTGGAGCAGAATCAGCCGAAATTGGAAGCTGAGTCAAGTCATCAATGGCAAGGAAGACTCAAACATCAGGTCCATTCCACAGAAGATAAAACCAGCAGACTACGTCACTCCCAAAGAAGAGAATGTTTTAGAAAAACATGTCATACAACTACATTAACTGGGAAAGTTGTATACAACAGACTAATTACTTTTGGACAGGGAAGTGAAAAAGGGCTCACATTGTCTTTGTAAGCTAAATGGACATATCAACTTAAGTTTCTGCTTGTTTACTTTCATGAGTAGCCAGATCAGCTGCCGCTTTGGCTGCATGGGACAAAACGTCAGAAACCCAGAGAGATCCCTTGGCAAAGTAGCTGCTGTTGACTACAGCAGTAGCGGCTGTTTTGGCAGCTTTACCGGTAACGGTTGCTGCAATCACAGCTGCTGTGCCAGTGGCATATGCAACTGATTTGGTGATATCTGAGACATGGAATTTCTCATCCACGAATTTAACGGTTTCCATTCCAGTGTTGATTTTATCTGTAAGCCCAATTCTGCTGCTGAGTTCGGCAACCTTAGCTGCTGCAGTAGCTGAAACTTGATGGGACTCATCAAAAGCTTTGGCCTTGAATAAAGCATCTTTGCCCAGCACATATCCCTTGGCCATCATGGTCTTAACAACTTCCTGAGCTGCTGTGACTGCTTCTCCAGGTGTAGAAGCAAATTGGTTCGCATGGGCAATCTGCTGACATTAGGGATGGTTTGGCTCAAGAAAATTAAAAGCATTAGAGTGCAACTAGAATAGCTAGAGCCATAACATTATCATTTTATATGCTAAATCATAATACAGGACAAAAAGTTGTCAGATATCAAGGATGCGAAATGCCAAGAAAACAATTACATAAATCCTCAACTACCCCACTCTTAGTCTTTCTCCAGATTTTGATACTTGACAAATCCAAAACATACCAACAAATTAAATTGGAAATTTGTATTTACATGACTGCAGACCATACTTACGGACCATACTTACGCTCCAAAAACATACAGTTAGTTAAGCAACATGAGTCAAATATTGAATTCATATTATCACACTGAAAGTTTGGTGTTGAGGACTCCAATAAGTAACAGAAGATAATTGCATGTAATGTGATAGAGTTTGTGTAGCAAAAAATGCAACTGACTTGCTTCTCCCACTATACTAAAAGAAATAAAGGCATACCATTGAGTTACTATCCTCTTGAATCTTCCATGAAGGAGCATCCCAAGGATAAGAATCATCTATGTATGATCCCCAGCGTGATATGCACACTGATTGATCAACTATCGTAGCTCCCTGAGATGTCAAAACTAGGACTAATGAGCAATGCGGTAGCCATTAGAGTGCTGGAATGTTAAAAGTGTTAACATTCATTCACAGCCTTGAAATATGGAGTTGATAGAGGAATTCTATTTAATTCCAATATGAAAGGAAGTTCATTTTATACATTACCAACTGAACTCTAGAATGTCAAAGTGTTAATGTTCATTAACAGCATTGCAATATTGTGATCAGGGAAGATTTCTATCTCAATAGACTATAAAAGGAAGTTCAGTTTACACATTTATCTGTTCCTGTAAGACCACAGAGATTATTTTTGGACACATGAGATGGCAAAAACCCAAGTTTATCTTTCTAGTTACACTAAAGTCTAGTTACAGAAATTAACTTAAGAATTCAGCCTTTCTTTAAGTTATCTTAACCATTTGGTAAGTTGCAAAGATGAATTATCTTAGTTATTTCCTCCATTACAAGAGTATGAATGACAACTTACACTGAGTAAGATAGCAGTTTCAAGTGCATAGGCATCTTTAAATGTTACATAAGCAGTACATGCATCCTCCCCACATCTGTTCTCCAGAATAAAAAAAAAAAAAAAAAAACCAAACTTAATTCGTCAAAACTTGAACTTCATGTAATTTCAATAGATTAGATGACCTTTTTACATAGAATTATAAAACTTTGTTACACCAGTCTCAGTATTTCAATTGGACTCATCTCTTAGAACTGGAGAATAATGAAGGTCAAAGGTGCAATTATGTTTTAATTCAACTTTTTATGTTTCTTATTGAAGAAGATGCAAAATAAAAATGCTTACAGAAGAGGTTTTATTGAATTGAAGAGAAGTAAATAAGTATAGACAGCTTGACAATGGCATAAAAATTTGTCCTAGTACAAGAAGCATATGATTAAGAAAGAAAAGGGCTCAGCACTTGCCAGGAAGTTAATTTTTTTTATCAAATTTTGGAATAAAAAGCTGAAAAGAACCCACAATCACAGAAGCTGGACAAAAATCAGGCAAAATACTTACAAGAGCAACTGACAAGGATATTTTTCCATTGTTTCTATTTTAGTTGGGGAGTTTGTTGGAAGAAAGAATTGAAAAGCAAAAAAAATTATTACTTTTTGGCTCCAAGTGATCTGAGTGAAAGAGATGATTATTAAAGGCAAAGAACTGGTCATCCAAATTTACTTTAAATAACATTCAAATTTCAAAGTTATACTCTGATAGATTGATTTCCCACATAATCAAGATTAAGCAGAAGCATCTAAGAAGAAATTAATTCCTGACCAGAAAAACAAGATATGAAATTAGATAAAGTACAAAGCTTTTGACTCCTCCAAAAGTAAAAGTATATAAAACATCCAATGAGTCTACATAAGGCACTATATCTAAACTAAATCATGGCGAAACCACCACCTTGGTTTGGTGATCAATTGAAGTGTATATTCAATTTCATAAACCAGAAGCTGAGTCAACAGATGGTACCTGATAATTTCAACATGCTCAATTGCACCGCAGTAAGCAAAAAACTCATGAACATCTTTCTCAGTAGCTTTTGGAGATAGGCTTGTCACTTCAGCAGTATAACCACCTGGGTACATTGTCTCTTGAATTCCACCAAAATAAATCTAGAATCAAGGCACCTAATTGGAAAACAATAAAATCTTAGCAGCTGATTGGTTAAGGTAGCTTGGTAATAAAGATACCATCTTTCTCATCTAACACTTTATAATGTCTTTTCTTTCAAAGGAAGAGCTGAGATAAGAAATGTCAGAAAGAGGTGATAGACATTATCATCTTGGGGAGCCTTACCCTTGCAATGATCTTGAGGTCAATAATCACGCAGTGGTCCCTGCCTCACATCAATACTTACATAGAAACAAAACAAATTCCAGCAATTCTGGAAGCTTCTAACATCCAACCAGAGTACAGTCTGATTTTTCTTGCTTGCACAATTTGTTAATCTACATTAGTCTTATCTCAAAACCAATACAATGCCACAGCTAAATAATTATACTTGTACCTAAATTCCACGATCCAATGCAATTTTAGTAAGCTAATCTTGTGTTGATACTTATGTTGTGAGTACACCAAGATCTGCCTGAATACAAGATAATGAGCTCTTATTTTCAGATAAAAAATATGGGTCTTCCCCTTGGGGCCATCATATAATGAATGTACTACATACATACACAACACCCACCTCAAAGCGAAAAAAGCTTAACTAGCTTCGATTCTAAGGAACAATGAAAGTCAAACGATGCAAGCATGAAGCCGATTTTTTCAACTTTTTGTCAAAAAAGCTAAAATGTGTGGGACTAACATCAAAGAAATAAACTTATAGAATTGACAAACGACCCAACAGTTCCCACAAGTAAAAAGCCCCTCTATTCAAGTAATCTTTAGGTGAGGAACAAAACAGTTCTCATGATTCCACATGAGAAAAGGGATACCCAGAAGAGGGAAATCAGGAAAAAGAAACGATCAGACAATGGGATAGTACAAATGTACATTAGGACAGAAAAATCAAACCACACCAAAAACATGTTCTCCACAAGAATTAAATAATAATCTGAATTTGCAGCATTCCACAAACAAATTTCAAATTGAACACTCAATGTATTAGTAGTTCAAATCCCACCAAAACAAGAATATTGTAAAAAACCCAGAAAGAATAAGAACTGAGAAAGTACAAAAATGATAACTTTTAATCATTAATCCCTCTGAAATCAAGAACCCATATTACAGAATAAATATCAAACAGATTAATGCCAACAATGGTATAATAAACTTTGTGGGTATGACCTTAAACATCAAAAAAAAAAAAAAAACTTTGTGGGCCTCTCATATTTGCAATAGAAAAGAGGAAGGAAAAAAGAAAAGATTGGTTAATATTGGGGATGATACTTTGCTTACCAGTTCTTGATTCGATGATGAAGCGCTAAACAGAATCCTGGATGCGAGGGGGCGAGGGGGCGAGGAGAGGTGTAGGGGACACGGTGATGACAACTGACGATATCGCTATTGCTGCCACCAAAGCGAACCTACCAGAAAGCCGCAATCCCACGCGCGTTTTGAGGGGTGTTGGGAGCACGAGGTTTTTTTTTTTTTTTTTTTTTTTTCATTTTTGGCCCATAACTTCTTCACTTATGTTGGAACTGTCACAAATTGAACACATTTATGAAGAATTATAT
>BPVZ01000011.1:1184379-1206237 GCA_020521535.1 Rubroshorea leprosula
CCTCTTCATTAAAGGATGTGTTCATTGCCACACAATTTATTTATTTATTTATTAATTTATAGTTTTTTTTTGTTAAACAATTAATTATAATGTTTAAAAATATATATTTATAAATTAATTTTAATTTATTAAATAATAAATATTAAATATTTTATTAATTACTAATTGTTCTTAATAATCAAATTAAAATAAAAATTGAATAAATTGTATGGTCTTAACAAATTGCGGTGTAGCCATAACCATTGCCTTCATTAATCTTGCACATTCCTCGTCCTTTCTTCTTCTTCTTCTTGGGTTTAACTTTGCTACTGCTGGGTTGGCACTGTCGAGCAACTTCCAAAAACTTTCATGATTATATTGAATATATATACTTTTACAAATAATTTAGCAAGCCAAATCAACTCAAAGTGAGACCCATGTTTTATTTAATTGAATTTTTATAATGAAAAGAATGGTCGAACTTGAATGATTCAACCATCTTGGTAAGGTGATACATGGGCTGACTTCTCTTTTGGAATATAGACATCTTCCTCGAGCTTTAGCTAGTTTCTAAATTAATAAAAGGGAGACCAAAATGATGAAATTTGCAAGCCAGTTAGGTGGGGATTGGGGAAGAGGACAAGGTCAATCCATGTTGTTTGGACCATTTGAAAGAGAAAGCAAAGTGGTTGTTAGTTGTTACTTGTTACCCCTTAATGCTTTTCCAAGTTTCAATCCAAAAGGACCATTTTCCTTTGAGAGCTACATATCAACTTGAAAGGGCATTAAAATTTCGCAAAAATGATTTCGAGATTTTTGCAATGCTGAGATGATAAAAATTTAGCTAAAATCTGACCAGTGCTATAATGTATTAGATCATGCCATGGGAGCTAAGAATGGTCAAAATGCTTTGAAAAATTATGTAGAGTGGGGATGTGGATTGAGATTCCTATACCATTAACAAAAAAACATGGGGACTAAAAGACACTTTGGGTAATACAATTTAATACATTCCAAAGAGGCATACATCTTTTCTTCACGGGGGCCTATACTAGGAAAAGAAAAATCAGAAAATGGTTAAGTGCATAGCTTGTGCTATCTAATCAAATAGTTATCAATCATGTCCCGCTTTTGGGTTGGGAAGGAGTTGATAGGACAACTAAATGGGCACAAATTATGGGGAACTTGCAAGTTGAGGGTAAAAATTTACTTTTAATTCTTTACCTTATTAAATTTGAAGGTTTTAATTTATTATCTTACATTATAATATTTTAAACATCTTATTTTATTAGATTTATAGGTTTTAATCCATCATTTATTAAAATCGAAGGAAATAACTCTCACTTTATATTGTTTGTTAACTCTGCTAGTAGAGAGTAAATTTTTGTCAACCAATAGTTAAATAATAGTTAGTTAACAAAATAAACGAAATATTATAAAGTTAGTTCTATTAATTTTAGTAGCTAAAAGAAAGTTTTTGTCAGTTAATAGTCAGTTAAAAAAGTTAACAGTTAATTAACAAAACTAACAAAATGTTACAAAGTGTGGGCTATTTTCTTCAATTTTAATAAGTGAGAGGCTAAAAGTGTTAAAGTATAAAGTGATAAGTTAAAACTTACAAATCTAATAAGGTAAAGGACCAAAAATATTATAATATAAAATAAAAGATTAAAACTTTCAAATGTAATAAGGTGAGGGACCAAAAATAGGTTTGTCCCCAGGTTGAGTGGTAAACAAACCTCCTTCACATCAGAAATGCATGTGCCATAAATGGCTTAAAACAACAGTTTCAATAATTTGAGGAGGATAATAAATAAAAAGGGCCCATATCTCAGCACGGTGGCTGGTGTTACCTGGTTGTGGATATTAGCCCTAATTAGGGCTTTCTGTTTGTCTTATTGAAGAGCAAAAATCATGGAGAGAAAATGGTGACTGAAGGGATGTTAGGTTGTTGTTTTGTATTTGTGTACTTCCTTTATGAAATGTAGATTTGAAAATGAAGTAAGGAAGTGAGATCCCAGATTGTTTGCTCATTCCTCTATCAGTCTTTCTTTGGGAGCAAACTTTAGGAATTATGCCATAAATCAATCCATAATGGGGATATTTAGTTTCAAACAGCATGTAAATACTTCTGTTAATCACTGGGTGCAAAATTTCAAGAGATTACCATATATGTTAAATATTAAAAGTTACAAGTTCGAATGTAGTTGGAAGTTACTAGATGCATATAAATATATAAAAAATATAATTTCTGAATAAAAATTGATACTAATACTTGTATATTGCATTGTCTATGGTCCTTGTTTTTTCCTAAGGGGAAATTATTAGATTGGTTGGCAGCAGGAAAATTGTCAGGAAGACATTCAGAAAAAGTTGCAGGTTACTGCGATACAACCAAAACCAGTCAGCAAGGCGGTCCTCTGCCTTTATGTTGTCAAATATCAATCACCCTAGTAAATGTGGAAGACAGAGTGCCGTGGGCAGTACCTCAAATGCTCCAAATCTCTTGATATAATTATTAGTTATTTCCCGTCTTGCTGGTCAAAGATACGATATTTCGAGAAGCACTTGAGAAGGTAATTCCGAGTAAATCTTGTGTTGTGATGGGAATGACTTGGTGTTTTTGCTGGACTTAAGAGATGATTTTGGTCAACTTTATGCAAGGTTTGTTTAAAGATATCATTTAACAGTAACAGAAAACCTGCTCAGGGACAGACAACCATCCAAATCGAGCATTACACATCAAATCAAAGTGGAAATTTTCGGGTTCAATCTATGGGACGGACTGATGGCATACAGAAAATTCTTCCATGTTGTGTAATCCACCACCATCAAATGGACCAAAAGAATAAGCTGGTTACTAAAGCCTAAAACACCTTCACAATATCAAATTAAAAAGGCCTAAACACCATTTTGACTCAGAAGCTTTAATAGGTCATCATGGACCTGAGATCTCGCATTCAGTGGAGCAGAATCAGCCGAAATTGGAAGCTGAGTCAAGTCATCAATGGCAAGGAAGACTCAAACATCAGGTCCATTCCACAGAAGATAAAACCAGCAGACTACGTCACTCCCAAAGAAGAGAATGTTTTAGAAAAACATGTCATACAACTGCATTAACTGGGAAAGTTGTATACAACAGACTAATTACTTTTGGACAGGGAAGTGAAAAAGGGCTCACATTGTCTTTGTAAGCTAAATGGACATATCAACTTAAGTTTCTGCTTGTTTACTTTCATGAGTAGCCAGATCAGCTGCCGCTTTGGCTGCATGGGACAAAACGTCAGAAACCCAGAGAGATCCCTTGGCAAAGTAGCTGCTGTTGACTACAGCAGTAGCAGCTGTTTTGGCAGCTTTACCGGTAACGGTTGCTGCAATCACAGCTGCTGTGCCAGTGGCATATGCAACTGATTTGGTGATATCTGAGACATGGAATTTCTCATCCACGAATTTAACGGTTTCCATTCCAGTGTTGATTTTATCTGTAAGCCCAATTCTGCTGCTGAGTTCGGCAACCTTAGCTGCTGCAGTAGCTGAAACTTGATGGGACTCATCAAAAGCTTTGGCCTTGAATAAAGCATCTTTGCCCAGCACATATCCCTTGGCCATCATGGTCTTAACAACTTCCTGAGCTGCTGTGACTGCTTCTCCAGGTGTAGAAGCAAATTGGTTCGCATGGGCAATCTGCTGACATTAGGGATGGTTTGGCTCAAGAAAATTAAAAGCATTAGAGTGCAACTAGAATAGCTAGAGCCGTAACATTATCATTTTATATGCTAAATCATAATACAGGACAAAAAGTTGTCAGATATCAAGGATGCGAAATGCCAAGAAAACAATTACATAAATCCTCAACTACCCCACTCTTAGTCTTTCTCCAGATTTTGATACTTGACAAATCCAAAACATACCAACAAATTAAATTGGAAATTTGTATTTACATGACTGCAGACCATACTTACGGACCATACTTACGCTCCAAAAACATACAGTTAGTTAAGCAACATGAGTCAAATATTGAATTCATATTATCACACTGAAAGTTTGGTGTTGAGGACTCCAATAAGTAACAGAAGATAATTGCATGTAATGTGATAGAGTTTGTGTAGCAAAAAATGCAACTGACTTGCTTCTCCCACTATACTAAAAGAAATAAAGGCATACCATTGAGTTACTATCCTCTTGAATCTTCCATGAAGGAGCATCCCAAGGATAAGAATCATCTATGTATGATCCCCAGCGTGATATGCACACTGATTGATCAACTATCGTAGCTCCCTGAGATGTCAAAACTAGGACTAATGAGCAATGCAGTAGCCATTAGAGTGCTGGAATGTTAAAAGTGTTAACATTCATTCACAGCCTTGAAATATGGAGTTGATAGAGGAATTCTATTTAATTCCAATATGAAAGGAAGTTCATTTTATACATTACCAACTGAACTCTAGAATGTCAAAGTGTTAATGTTCATTAACAGCATTGCAATATTGTGATCAGGGAAGATTTCTATCTCAATAGACTATAAAAGGAAGTTCAGTTTACACATTTATCTGTTCCTGTAAGACCACAGAGATTATTTTTGGACACATGAGATGGCAAAAACCCAAGTTTATCTTTCTAGTTACACTAAAGTCTAGTTACAGAAATTAACTTAAGAATTCAGCCTTTCTTTAAGTTATCTTAACCATTTGGTAAGTTGCAAAGATGAATTATCTTAGTTATTTCCTCCATTACAAGAGTATGAATGACAACTTACACTGAGTAAGATAGCAGTTTCAAGTGCATAGGCATCTTTAAATGTTACATAAGCAGTACATGCATCCTCCCCACATCTGTTCTCCAGAATAAAAAAAAAAAAAAAAAAACCAAACTTAATTCGTCAAAACTTGAACTTCATGTAATTTCAATAGATTAGATGACCTTTTTACATAGAATTATAAAACTTTGTTACACCAGTCTCAGTATTTCAATTGGACTCATCTCTTAGAACTGGAGAATAATGAAGGTCAAAGGTGCAATTATGTTTTAATTCAACTTTTTATGTTTCTTATTGAAGAAGATGCAAAATAAAAATGCTTACAGAAGAGGTTTTATTGAATTGAAGAGAAGTAAATAAGTATAGACAGCTTGACAATGGCATAAAAATTTGTCCTAGTACAAGAAGCATATGATTAAGAAAGAAAAGGGCTCAGCACTTGCCAGGAAGTTAATTTTTTTTATCAAATTTTGGAATAAAAAGCTGAAAAGAACCCACAATCACAGAAGCTGGACAAAAATCAGGCAAAATACTTACAAGAGCAACTGACAAGGATATTTTTCCATTGTTTCTATTTTAGTTGGGGAGTTTGTTGGAAGAAAGAATTGAAAAGCAAAAAAAATTATTACTTTTTGGCTCCAAGTGATCTGAGTGAAAGAGATGATTATTAAAGGCAAAGAACTGGTCATCCAAATTTACTTTAAATAACATTCAAATTTCAAAGTTATACTCTGATAGATTGATTTCCCACATAATCAAGATTAAGCAGCAGCATCTAAGAAGAAATTAATTCCTGACCAGAAAAACAAGATATGAAATTAGATAAAGTACAAAGCTTTTGACTCCTCCAAAAGTAAAAGTATATAAAACATCCAATGAGTCTACATAAGGCACTATATCTAAACTAAATCATGGCGAAACCACCACCTTGGTTTGGTGATCAATTGAAGTGTATATTCAATTTCATAAACCAGAAGCTGAGTCAACAGATGGTACCTGATAATTTCAACATGCTCAATTGCACCGCAGTAAGCAAAAAACTCATGAACATCTTTCTCAGTAGCTTTTGGAGATAGGCTTGTCACTTCAGCAGTATAACCACCTGGGTACATTGTCTCTTGAATTCCACCAAAATAAATCTAGAATCAAGGCACCTAATTGGAAAACAATAAAATCTTAGCAGCTGATTGGTTAAGGTAGCTTGGTAATAAAGATACCATCTTTCTCATCTAACACTTTATAATGTCTTTTCTTTCAAAGGAAGAGCTGAGATAAGGAATGTCAGAAAGAGGTGATAGACATTATCATCTTGGGGAGCCTTACCCTTGCAATGATCTTGAGGTCAATAATCACGCAGTGGTCCCTGCCTCACATCAATACTTACATAGAAACAAAACAAATTCCAGCAATTCTGGAAGCTTCTAACATCCAACCAGAGTACAGTCTGATTTTTCTTGCTTGCACAATTTGTTAATCTACATTAGTCTTATCTCAAAACCAATACAATGCCACAGCTAAATAATTATACTTGTACCTAAATTCCACGATCCAATGCAATTTTAGTAAGCTAATCTTGTGTTGATACTTATGTTGTGAGTACACCAAGATCTGCCTGAATACAAGATAATGAGCTCTTATTTTCAGATAAAAAATATGGGCCTTCCCCTTGGGGCCATCATATAATGAATGTACTACATACATACACAACACCCACCTCAAAGCGAAAAAAGCTTAACTAGCTTCGATTCTAAGGAACAATGAAAGTCAAACGATGCAAGCATGAAGCCGATTTTTTCAACTTTTTGTCAAAAAAGCTAAAATGTGTGGGACTAACATCAAAGAAATAAACTTATAGAATTGACAAACGACCCAACAGTTCCCACAAGTAAAAAGCCCCTCTATTCAAGTAATCTTTAGGTGAGGAACAAAACAGTTCTCATGATTCCACATGAGAAAAGGGATACCCAGAAGAGGGAAATCAGGAAAAAGAAACGATCAGACAATGGGATAGTACAAATGTACATTAGGACAGAAAAATCAAACCACACCAAAAACATGTTCTCCACAAGAATTAAATAATAACCTGAATTTGCAGCATTCCACAAACAAATTTCAAATTGAACACTCAATGTATTAGTAGTTCAAATCCCACCAAAACAAGAATATTGTAAAAAACCCAGAAAGAATAAGAACTGAGAAAGTACAAAAATGATAACTTTTAATCATTAATCCCTCTGAAATCAAGAACCCATATTACAGAATAAATATCAAACAGATTAATGCCAACAATGGTATAATAAACTTTGTGGGTATGACCTTAAACATCAAAAAAAAAAAAACTTTGTGGGCCTCTCATATTTGCAATAGAAAAGAGGAAGGAAAAAAGAAAAGATTGGTTAATATTGGGGATGATACTTTGCTTACCAGTTCTTGATTCGATGATGAAGCGCTAAACAGAATCCTGGATGCGAGGGGGCGAGGGGGCGAGGAGAGGTGTAGGGGACACGGTGATGACAACTGACGATATCGCTATTGCTGCCACCAAAGCGAACCTACCAGAAAGCCGCAATCCCACGCGCGTTTTGAGGGGTGTTGGGAGCACGAGGTTTTTTTTTTTTTTTTTTTTTTGTTTATTTTAAAGGCGTAAATTTGATATTTTTTCTTTTAGGTTTGTGGGGATAAATTTTATTGTATAAGAGTCATTAGACTGCTTTTAAAATATTAAAAATTTATTTATGATAAATGAGAATTTTGAGAAATTTGATGAAATCAAATATTTCTAACCCGAGTGAATGAATGAAAAAACTTTGTTAATTGATGAAAAAGAAAGAACAACTCTCAATTAAAAAATAAAAAGTCTAATACTCTCAAAAATTAATTTTTTCAATTTAAATTTTGACAATAACTTTTATTTAAGAATCAAATTCAGGTGAAAAAATATAAAGTAAATTATAAAACATTTAAAATATAATATCTATTTAAAATCAATTGTTTTTATTTTTTAAAATGGTTAAGTTTCTTTTTCTTAAAAAAAAAAGAAGTTGAAATGAAAGCATATAAAACAAGTTAGGTCGAAAAGTATATAAAATAGAAAAATTAAATTGAAATTATCAACGACATAAGTAACTAATCTTTACTCTAAGTAGAGAAAAACTTGTAAAATAACTATCTAAATTATTTGTAAAAAAAAAAAAAAACTTCCTCAACCATATAATTAAGATTTGAATTATCATTTCCTCTCTTTACTTTTTTTTATTAGGGTTTTAATTAGTTAACTTATCTCATAAAAAAAAATCTATCCACTAAGAGATCTAAGATTTGATTGAAAGATATATGAATGCGATGAATAAATGATAAAAAATGATTATTACTTATTATACAATTGAAAATTAAAAAAATAAAATAAAAGTTTCAAATTATTTTGGGTAATTTCCCCTATATTAATTAAGTGGCGCGTGATTTAATTTTCCTCAAAAGGCGCGTTTAGGAGTCTCTTCTGGTTGTTGTTTGGGATAAAAATAATGACCTCGCAGTTAGATTTCTACCATACAAATACAATTGGCGGTGGCGGGCACTCTTAGTTGGGACAGTTAAACGACAGCCGCACCACCCATATCCCTAACGTAAATTTTAAATTTAGTATTTTTCTATTTTTTTTAAGACTTGTTATTACTAAAAATCCTTTAATTTTATAAAAAAATTCATTATCGAACTTCTATTTTAAAAAATTCACAAAAATTTCATAACGCCGTTTATTCACCCGGCGAAATCCTCCAAAATTTAATGGTAAAATGACATGTTGGGTATCCCAGCTTTTAGTTCCAATGCACTTTGATTCTCAAACTTCAATTTTATTTAATTTGGTCCCTAATTTTAACTTTTTATTACACTTTAGTCCCTAAAATTTGTAAAGAATTACACTTAAGTTTCAAATTTTCTAATTTCATGTATTGTAGTAATTTTTATACAAGTAATAAAAATAATGTAAAATCTAATAAAAGTGCATTTAACTCATCTAAATATCAATAAAATTAAGGCTAAAATAGTAAGCTAAAATATATAAAATTTATCTAATTAAAGTAAGAATTAAGTTTTTAATACTCAATTTAAGGTTTTTAAAAATTAAAAAAATAATATTTAACTCTTTGCATACACATAACTCACAAAAAAAAAAAAAAAAAAACAATATGATCAAGAAAAGAGTTAAAAGGAGATGCTTACTTTCTTTTCCACATTATATACCAATAACCATTGAAACAATGTCTAAAGTTATTATTAGTTTATGATGTTCACATGACTATATTTAGTCTAAACTCATAAGTCGTATCTATATTTTCTACAACTTTATCATTATAGTTGTTACATTTCACAAGATTCCCAATTAGGTATCTAGGCCTTTTTAGGAGAAGTGAATATCATAGACTTGATTTTACATATTAATAACATGAATTTTAATAAATTTTAATGTACTACATTACATTTGATTTTATTAATATTTAAATAAGTTGAGTACAATTTTATTGGAAATTACATGATTTTTATTATTTATGCAAAAAGGAAATGAAATGCATGAAATAGAAATTTTAGGACTCAAGTGCAATTCATTTAAAATTCTAGGGACAAAATTCCACAAGAAAAATTGAAATTAGTGACCAAAGTGAATAACCCAAAGTTTATGATCAAAGGGCATAGAAAATGAATGTTAAGGGACCAACAATGTCATTTTACCGTTAAATTTTGAGAATTCTAACAGGATTTACGCGTCATGATGTCCACCATGACTAAAAGGATAATGGTTGGCTCTTCTTTGGAGTTGGAGAATTTTTATGAATTCTTTTAATGTAGAGTAACGATACATTTTTTTTTTTTTGTAAAGTTAAAGGATTTCTAGTAGTATTAAACCCTTTTTAATAACAGAAATTTTTTTTTTCATAATAACAGAAATTGAATATCAGGAGAAAATATACGTGTCACTTCCGAAAAGACTAATTTCTTAGGTAATCTGATGTTTCTGGGCTTTGATGTTTGAATATATGTTTGATTCACTGACTATTTACACCTAAAATTAAATCTTATAGTCCTTAGATTAGGGTTTGGAAACGAGAAGAGAGAGATCTCTTAGTTTTCTTTTGTCTCATTCTATATAGAGTATACGTTACGACATGGTAATACCCCGGTGGGCCTCTACCCTTGCAGCTATAGCTGCAGGAGTGACTGGTTTTTAGAGCTTAATATAAAGAAATTATTAATGTAAATAGAGATTAGTACTTCTTTATAGAACTTTTAAAGTATTAATTAAGAGGAAAATATTGTAAAATTATATTATTTTAACAAAATATCACAAAAAATATTAAAAAAATTTTTTTAACACATTATTTTAATTTTTTCAATCAAAATTTATTAAAATAATAGAATTTTAGAATCTTTTTTCTAACTTTTTATATTTCTTAATGATAAATACTTTTTTAAAGTAAATATTACTGCTAGAACGTTAGAAAAATATTTATAAAAAGAAAAGGAAAAAGAAAAGTAGGCAACACCTCTTCCTCTAGATACAACTAAGGCAGATTGTCGGAGAAGGAATGAATTTGGGGCGTAAACTTAGGCCTCTTTTTGGAGAATTGAAACTTGAAAGGGACTACTTTTGATCCCAAACATGCATGAGAAAAGGAGAAGTACTGTATAATTAGTTGACTTATATTTTCTCCAAAGCCACGGGCGCACAAAATTTTCAAATGCTTCAAGTTACTCATTTTTAATATGATTTTGTTTCCCTACTCGTGCCTCGTGGGTCGTGGTTAATTATATAAATTCCATCATGATTATATTCTACGCTCTTCTTTGAGTGATCCTTAAATCTTAAGAGAAATTCAAATGTGAATATGGTATTTTTCAGTTTATCTTGATTGGAAAAGTGAAGTGTAATTCATTTTATTTGAATTATATTTTACTTAATTATTTGTTAAGATATAAACACAATTATTCAGATTATATTCATAATTATTATAAATATTTTATATTTTAAAATATTATCTTTGTATATTTTATACTTTAAAATATTCTCTTTGTAAACATCTATATATAGGTTATTGTACATACAATATTATTCAAGAAAGCAATAAACCTTTTTTCAATATTTCTTCTCCTTTTTTATTTCTATCATGGTATCAGAGTTATAAGCTCTTGGTTCTTCTCTTTTATCATTGCTGTTTGGTTTTTTGAGTTGGATTTTTAAATCCATTCTAGGTCTGAAACTCTATTGTTGTGAACTCTTCTTCTACAGATTGGATTGCTTATTTTCAAGCATTTCCTGAGGTATTTTTTTAAGTTGTTATTTCAATCTTGACATCTATTTCTTCATATTTTTAGATTTTTTTTCCAGTATTGTGAGTTTTATTGATTCTATGGCGAGTTTTGAAAAAACTATAACTCATCCTACTACTGTTATGGTTGCCAGAGAAGTGATAGACCAACCTATTATCCCTAAAACAAGTGATATTAAACCTTTTTTTTAATGCTCCTATTGCCTTATCTGTTGCTCCAAGTACCAAACCTTGGTATTTTGATTCTATTTATTGTAACCATTTGTCTTCAACTACTGCTTATTTCTCTTCAATGTCACCAAATAATTATTTTCCTAATATTTATTCTGCTAATGGTTCCTCTATGGATGTTAGTCACATTGATAATATTTCTACAAAGTCATTGACTTTACCAAATGCTTTCTTAATTGCAAAACTTAGTTATAATCTTCTATCTATTGGTCAATTATGTGATCCTGGCCTTGAAGTAACACTTTCTACTCATGGTTGTCATGTGCAGGACCCACAGATAGGACAACTTCTTGGAATTGGTCGCAAGGTAGGGCGTGTGATTAAGCTCAATTATCTGCATATTTCACATCATAAAATGGACATACCATCATTTCCAAATGATCATTTCATCCAAACCTTGCTTTATGCTGTTGAATTTGAGTCCTTACAAATTCCATACCAACAAAATTTGCAAGCATATGCTACTACTAATATTTCGCCTCTCCATTTGTGACACTCATGGCTTGGACATACCTCAATCGATAAATTTCGTTCACTTATCTCTCGTGATTTATTGGGATCAGTTCCGAATGAATCTTTGCATTGTGTGTCATGTCAATATGCAAAGCAACTAGCTTTATGTTTTTCGAGTAGTCATTCTCATTCTACTACTCCTTTTGATCTCGTGCATTCTGATGTTTGGGGTTCCTCTCCTACACCCACCATGAGGGTTTCTAGGTACTTCATGTTATTTATTGATGATCATACTCATTTTACCTGAATATACCTTATAAAAAATTGCTCTAAATTATCACAAATTTATATTGATTTTGCTACCATGGTTAGAAACAAGTATATAAAATTATCAAAATTTTGAGAACTGACAATGCTACTAAATATCTTGGTACTAAACTTCAATTCTTTTTGAAAGAATAGGGTACACTGACACAATAATCTTGTCCTTAAACTTCTGAATAAAATGGGCGAGTCGAATGTGAACACAGACACAACCTTGATTCTGTTCGTGCTCTGCTCATTCCATCTTCTTATCCAGAGCGATTTTGAGATGAAGTTGCTCTTACAACTGTTTATCTTATTAATTACATTCCATCATTAGTCCTTAATAACCAGTCTCCATATGAGCGTTCACATGGTATTCTTCCTGCCTATAATCTCCTTAAGGTTTTTGGTTGTGCATGTTTTGTTCTTCTTCCAGCTCATAAACATAACAAGTTAGGGCCTAGAGCTCTATTATACTACTTTTTGGGTTACAAGATTACACAAAAAGGATATTGTTGTTGGAATCCTGTGTCACAAAAAGTCTGAGTTTTACGTCATGTTGTCTTTTGGGAACACACCATGTTTTCATCATTGTCAAACTTCAAAGTGTCATTCTCTCATCAACCTCCATTTTTTACTGATCCTTCTATTGAGCTATTTCTTGGTGATTTTGATGTAGGTACATTTGATGAACTCTATAATGCCTCACCACATGCTCCAACTAGTTCTGTAGAAGATGATCTGCCTATTAGTAATGTATTAGATAATTTAAGCCTTCTTTTACTTCCTCCTTTGTATCACCTGTTGATGTTGCATCTGATATTGTTGAGTCTACAAATGAGCTTATTGTCCCATCCTTAAGTCATCCTACTCAGGTATGAAACCTTCCCAGTTACCTTTGTGATTATCATTGTTTTCCTACTATTACTTCTTTACATGAACCTCAATTCTATCAAGAAGCCTCTTCTAACCCCCTTTGGCAATAAGCTATACAAGATGAATTACAAGCTCTTGAGAACACTTGTAAATGGGATTTAGTTGATTTCCCTACTGAAAAGTCTCTAATAGGCTGTAAATGGGTGTACAACATTAAAACACGGTTTGATGATTCTGTGGAGTGTTATAAGGCACAGTTGGTTGCCAAGGGTTTTACACAGGAGTATGGAATAAACTATGAGGAAACATTTGCTTCAGTTGCTCGTCTCACATTTGTGCACAGTTTGCTAGCTATTGTTGCTATACAAAGATGGAAATTGTTTCAAATAGATGAAAACAATGCTTTTCTTAATGGTGACCTAGAAGAAAAAGTTTATATGAAACCACCTCTTGGGCTCAACCATCCTCCAAACAAGGTATGCCGATTGCAATGTGCATTATACGAGTTGAAGCAATCCCCTTGAGCCTGGTATGCAAAGTTTAGCGCTACTGTGAATGAGTTTGGTTTTACTTCCAGTCCACATGATACAGCTCTATTCATTGGTAAGACTACTCAAGGTATGGTTTTTTTACTTCTTTATGTTGACAACATGATTATTACTAGAGATGATGTCACAGGTGTTAAGGAGCTAAAACAATCTCTTAGTTAGAAATTTGAGATGAAAGATCTTGGTGTTCTGAGCTATTTTTTGGGGCTTGAAGTCACCTTTTTAGATGATGGCTACCTACTTTCTCAAGTAAGGTATGCCTCCGATCTTGTTTCTAAAGCTGAACTCAATGATGGTAAGAGTGTTTCTACACCTCTTGAACCTAATGTCAAGCTTACACCAATGGATGGCTCTCCCTTTGCTGATCCTACTCGATATTGGCAATTGGTTGATAATCTGGTTTATTTTACCACGACATGCCTTGACATAACATATGCAGTTCACATCATTAGTCAATTTATGGCTGCTGCTCACTCCACTCATTATGCAGTAGTATTTCGCATTATTCGCTATGTTAAGGGAACATTGCTTCATGGAATCCATTTTTCTAGCAACTCCTTCCATGTGCTTCGCGCTTACTCTGATACTGATTGGGCTGGTGATCTTTTTGATCATAAATCTACCACTGGTTATTGTTTTTTCCTTGGTAATTCTCTTATTTCTTGGCAGAGTAAGAAACAAACTATTCCATCTCGCTTTAGTACTGAAGTTGAGTATAGAACTCTTGGTGATACCACATCAGAACTTCTTTCATTATGGTGGCTTCTTGAAGATATGGGCATTCCTCAGCCTTCTTCTACTAAGTTATATTGTGATAATCAAAGTGTTATGCAAATTGCTCACAATGATGTCTTCCATGAACGCACTAAGCATATTGAGGTTGATTATCACTTTGTTCGCTATCATGTTGCACAAGAAATTGTTTATTTGGTTTTCATTGGCTATACTAATTAACCAACAGACCTTTTTACAAAGGCTCATTTTCCTGAACGCTTTCATACTCTTCTTTCTAAACTCAAGTTAGTTTCATCACAACCACCTTGAGTTTGAGGTGGGATGTTAAGATATGAATACAATTATTCAGATTATATTCATAATTATTGTAAATATTTTATACTTTAAAATATTCTCTTTATATACTTTGTACCTTAGAATATCTTCTTTGTAAACACCTATATATAGGTTATTATAGATACAGTACTATTCAAGAAAGTAATAAAACTTTCTTCAATATTTCTTCTCCTTTTCTATTTCTATCATTATTAATGAAAAATAATTTTTTTTAATTTAGATGAGCTTTTTTTTTTATCAGTAATTAAAAGCATATGAGAGAAATGCATTATAACATTTTCTATGTCAATTATATTATATTATAATTTATAAGAAGATGATGACATGCACTTCAGAAACCACGTGAAACTCCACATATATATCTTCGCATTTTATGTTATGTTGTGGTGGGATTTTAATAGGGACAACACGTCAATTTTATAAAAAGATTTATCAGGTATCACTTTTCTATTATTTAGGATATTGCATATATGAAAAATATCAATATGATACAGCAAAATTTCTTAAATTAACATTAATTAAAGAAAATTATTAATACACACTCAATTTAATACATTTTTAATATATTTTTTATTCAATTATTAAAAAAATAATATAAATACAATTAATTCTTACATTCTATATACATAACTGTATTTTTAAGTTTATTTGTTTTAAATTTCAAATTAAAAAATAATAATTTTTTAATGCGTATATTATGCAATATATTGAATCGAAATGTGTAACAATCATTATCCTTACATTAATTTTCTTTAACTTGAAATTGACTAATTGTGTTAGTTAAGCAATCATTCAAGGCATCCAACACGCCACTTACCATTTGATATTAGCTTGGTTTTAAAGCTCGCTTTGACCTAATTATATACTACGCGAGGTACCATCTCAATTAAGTAACAAATTTTATATCCATGCCTCGAATGTTGTCTCAATTTTTTTTAAAAAAAAAATTATGAAACCATTGTCTCAATTACAAAATTCAGCAACTCTTGGTGGTCCTTTTTATGAAACAAAGAATTCAGACGTTGATAGATGATGTCCGAAAAATACCTATACCCTCTTCGCAAAGGCGCGCGTGCATAAAAACGGATTAGATGTTACATTAAGAACATATATAGAAGTTTATTGGTTGGTAGAGGACAAATAATTACAATTATTCAAATAATAAACGGGAAATTGAAAGGAAACTCTACAAAAGGAGGTCAATATCAGGCATCCATAAAACAAAATTAATTAATTAAAGTTCCATCAAATCACTTAACAATGATATTTGATCATTAGTGTGCTCCAAATCTTAACATTAGGGATATTGATTTCAACTTACCGACAAAAAGCTAATTAGGATCAACGTAAAATTGCTTCCTTCTTACTACCACTTCCGTTTTTTGATCCGATGAACAAAAAAATAAAAAAAATTACTTCTGTTTTTTTTGTTGGATAATATGGGTATCTCAATAGTTAGCCTAATTAATCAATTAAGTGGTACTTAATTAAGTTCAGAAAATTAATAATATATAGCCGGTTTAATTTTTTTTTCTTTTTCTTTAAAAAAATTTTTTTTTTTTAATGTTTTTGGGTTGATAATTAATATCAAAAACAAAGATTCTTGTGTCAAAAAGCCAAAAACTTGAAGAGGCAAAAGGTACAAGGAAAAGGCATGCCAAGCACACCCTGAATGAGTATATCTCCATATGATAGAAAATCTAAGTATAAGATAATAAGAGGGCTTTATGCTAGTGCAAGTACCCCTTAATTAATACAAACTTTACATTGTCCAAATCAACCCACATGGCATTACACATTCTTAAAAGCTATATAATCTATTAAATTCTTTTCTGATCTGATTATCCTTTAGTGATCCAAACCTCGTAATTAATTGTAAGAAAGACTACTTGATGAAAAAAGATAAAAGGATAAAAAAAAAAAAGACAGAAAGTTACTACTTAAGCATGCAGCATATATAGTACTACATAATTAGGCTCCTAATAATCGCTGCCTCAGCGCTATCAGCATCAATTGTGGACAGAAGCTGGGACAGTCTCTCACTCAGGTCGTCCACTTCTTTGTGCAAGTTCCTTATGTAGTTGCAGGTTTCCTGTAGGACCTTCGAAGCCGATACCTGCACCATGCCACCATTGTACTATCAGTAATGATTAAACACATGCACTCGCTTTAAAAACAAAAGATTTGAACATAAAACCTCTCGAGGCATTCATGAGCCTTGTTGAGGAAGTATTAATGATTGACATATGAGAAGAAAGGGAAATGGTCAAAGAAGAAACAGTACTGTTCTAAGTCAAATGAGAAAACCTGAAACATCTGAAACCGTGTTTCCATGACATCCGGGTTAAGTATCAAACTTTTTGAAACAGTGCTTCTATTAATTAATAACTGAAATATTACTAAAATAATAATAATAATAATAATAATAATAATAATGATAAAAACTGAAATGTTCGGTTATGTTTATGTTTGTTGCACATGCAACATGTTATTACATTCTTTTTTTCTTTGTTTGCACATGAAAAAGAAAAGAAAAAACTCAACTCCTTTTCATGTTCTCTTCTTCATACAATTAATTCAAGAAGAGGAAGAGAATTGAAATTAAGTACCTTATCAGATCGCCTGTTTCGAATCTCTGGTAGAAGTTGACGTAGCTTGGAGACAAGTTCAATGATCTGATCATCACTGATCCTTGAAACTCCAGACTGACTCGACCTTCTGCTAGACATCCTCGAACACTAAGGTCTTTATGTCTGAACGCACGTACTTCAAACTTGTAGCTATATCTAGCGCTAGAATAATACTTTCTTTTCAAGGAAATGTCTATACTTGCAAATGAGAGGAACTTTGAAGAAGAAATATAGGTATATATTGGCAAAGAGGAAAGGAGTGGAGAGGAATTAAGAGCACTGGAGAAGAGAGAACTAGAGATGCAAGTGGAGATGAAGAGAAATGGAGAAGCGATAAGAGAGATTTAAAGGGCAAGAAAAGGACCACAAAGGCGGAAATAGAGAGAGAGGGAGAGAGAGGAAGAGAAAGAGTACAATAACAAAAACAGTGATGTTGAATGTGAAGAAGACATGTGCATTGGAGAAAGCAGAGGAGTAGCTAGGACTGGTGTTTTTAAGTGAATTAGAAAAGAGAGAGAGAGAGAAATCAAGGGATTGAATATGTTCCAAGTTGGGGATTGCACCTCAAGTGGGCTTTAAAGAAATGTGTTTGTTTTTGAGATAACAGAGTGGGCCTTCATGTGCATGTCTGAATACACAAGACCATGTGAGTGATTTTCATAGGACAAAATTGATCTTGTCCTTTCACCCGCCTGCCCCTACTTTTTCATCACACTGAATTTCACAAACAAATCAAACCTTGACACATTTCAGTTATTCTATCAATAACTGTTTTTAACTCTTCCCTCCTATGTTTCCGGACTCTGGCTCCCCCTTACTTACAGTATTAACCTACTTTTAGCATTTTACTTTAATAAATTTATAAATTTTATCTTCTCACGTTATATTATCACATTTTTAATTCTTTATTTATAAGAATTAAATAAAATAACCCTTATTTAATATCCAGTTAACTGACTATTAGTTTTGTTAGTTAACTGTTAGTTCTATTAACTGTTTGTTAGCATTTCGTTATAAAAAATATAAAATTTAAATTCAATTTTATTTGTTAGTTCCATTAACGGAATGCTAACAATCAATTAATAGCGTTAACAATCAATTAACAGAATTAACAGTTAACTAACAGAACTAACAGTCAACTAACAGAACTAACAAAATATTATAACTTGATGTTAAGTAATGGTTATTTTCTTCAATTTATATAGATGAAGGATTAAAAGTGTCATAATACAAGGTGATAGATAAAACCTACAAATTTATTAAGGTAAAAAGGATAAAATTAAGGTAAAAAGTTAAAAGTAAATTTTTACCCCCTTACTAGCCATCCTCTTATTGGTACGTGTGTACAAGAAGCTGCTGCATATATTATTCATCAAATCATTTTAATAAACTCTCATAAAAAAATTTTAAAGTAATTTATTTTTAAATTATAAATGAAATTAGTTTGATATTTTCTTATGCTACTTTATTAAGAACTATTAATGAGATGATCCTTTTAGCAAGCAAGCAAAAATATGAGTTTCTCTCAAATAATTGTTTTCTTGTATTTATATGCTTGTTTGGGACATAACTACGTGAATGTTACAAACGATATGATTTTCCAAATCCAAAGGCTACGATCACATGCCATTATCCCTGGCGAGCACGACACGACACGTGGCATGTGTTCGGCTGGTACTGTAATACATACATATGAAACTTCCGTGGCTTTCTGTCTACCAAGAGTCACGTGTTCCTACACTAAAATAATACAAAGGGAAATAGAACACTGATTCTCTCTCTGTAGTCACTCTCTACTCACAGCTCTTTCATTTTCATGTCACAAGAATACCATGTTAGATGTATATATAACATGTCACGAGTACGTCCTAGTTCGCAATATCTGCTTAAATCCACAAATAAAAAAATTTTATTAATATTTTTATATTAATTACATGATATTAGTATTTGTCAACCATATCTTTTGGCGAGGGATTGACCCTACATTAACAATGTAACTTAAAAGGCATATAAGATTCAAAAGTGTTGACACGGTAATCTTAACACACCCATGTGATTAAAGACAAGTATATCAATAGAACAATGACATGTGACAAGATTATCATGAATGAAACTTATAAATATTTCTAACTACCTCCACATAAGATAATAACTTGAGAGTTCTACTACGCTTCTCTCTGCAATAACTCTTACTAAGAGCTCCTCTTTTTAGATTATAAAGTATTACTAACTTGAGTCAAAGTGTTTTTTCTAAAGAAATATTCTCGAGTTTTTCAAGTATTGAATCGGTTTCTAATCCCAACTATAGGAGTTCATGAAGTTATCCAAACACCTTTGGAAGAAAAACTTTCAAACTTTAATATTTTAGTGACCCATTTAATAAATATTTTTCTTTCATTATACTCTGTCCAAATTTTATTTATATATTATTGTTCTGAGGACAAAACCAAAAAAAAAAAAAAAAACAATGTGTACGTGATATATAATGGCGTAGTAATATTTTAGCATTTTTGAATTCTTCTATGTTTCTGTTGACGCAGAGTTGAAGTTCAGTTTCTTGCCAACCACCAACAATTTCATGAAATGCAGGATTCTTTTCGCTATCTTTGATGTTTTCCGGGTCTCTTTTCTGATATCAACAGTAAAATGTGTTTCGGGTCTCTTTCTCAGATCTCCTGTAGACCCTTTTTTCCTTTCTTTTCCTTTCTTTATTTCTCCATCAATTGACACTTTCCTCTGGCTATTTGCATATATACTGCAGTCTCCTTATTAAATTTTAATATTATTTTTAGTCTGAGTTGCTGAAAATTCAAAACTTTTGAGACTTTTTAATTGATTTCCTCCCCACTTTTTGTCCAGTTCAGAAAACAATGAGCAGAAAGCGAAACAAAGGATTGAGGATTTTCTTAACCCTGGGCGCCTAGAGTTTTCTGCAAAGTCCAAGATGGACTTATTAGGACAAATTAGATATTCGATCGAGGTAGGCGTATTAATTTGGTAAGACAGGCTGTTTCTCGTCAAAGAGTTTTAATTTATGGGGATGAAGTTATATTCAATCTTCACAAATTAGTACCGAAAACTCATATGAATTAATAGTGTACTCAGCCGTGGTTTTTATTTTTTATTTTTTATTTTTTTTTGTGAGTACTCTACTTTCGACCAAACAATACTATTTGATGTCTGATGATGAGTAATACAACAGTATTTTATATCCATTATTTTTCATAAGTTGCTCTTAAACTGTCTTTAAAGTTTCAATCATAATTAAGGTCTTCATTTTAGAAGCCTCAATTCAAATGGGTCGAATGTTTTTTTGGTCTTTTTGGATATGGCTTAAAGTAATGATATTGAGGAAATCAAACATACTATCAATTAAAATGTTAGAAATAATAATGAAAATAATAAAATATACTTAATAAATTAATATGTAAGGAAGATTTATTAATAAAAGTATTAAAATAAATTCACAAAAAATTTTAACATTTAAAATGCAAAGGTAATGATTTTTCACTTTTCTCTCAAAAGCAATTAATCCAAAATGTATAGAACTTTGACCATCAAAAGCAAGTAAAAAGATGAGTAAGTACTATTAAACACAACATAAGATAAAATGCTTTTGGCCATGATTTAAATGGAAATGCTGTGCAAAAAGGCACGTACACATCCACCGAATTCAATTAGCAACATTGGCCAAATGCATGTGGGTTTCTCGTGGAAAATTAGAATTGTGTTTTTTTAGTCTCCTTTCTGGACCAAAAAAAGATTGAAAATAGAGAGAAACAACATGACAATGAAATTTCCTTATGAAAACCAATTCAGCAAGCCAAACTTCTGCTACCTCTTGGGTCTTTGAAAACGACAGCTCCTGGTCACTCTAGTCCCATCGACTTTGTTTGGTCCACTACCAAGAAAAATGAAGTAATTAAATTACTCGTCTCTTCAATCTCTCCTTAATTTTATCCATGAAATTTGGTGTACATGTCCTAAGAAAGAGCCTAAAAGGACAATGTAGGAGTAATTCATGCATGTATAACGGACTAACTTTTTATCTGAACAGTTTGCATCATGTTGATCATGTAATGTGCATGCTAGAATCTATGTAAGAATATAGGATAGAGTCTCCTTTATCCTCTACAGCAATAAAATAAGTCTTTTGATTGTTCCAAAAAAAAAAAAAAACTTTTTTTATCTCTACTTAGATTTTTTTTGATACATTTAATTATAAAAAATTAATTCTTATCTATCTTATCTCATAAAAATTAAAAGGAAAATCACCTATAAACTACGTAATTTTAATAAAGTATTATAAGGAAAGACAAAAAATACTTTAATTCATATTTTAAAAATAAGATATTTTAATTTTTTTTAATGAAAATTTATTGAAACGACATAGTTTTAAAAAAAATTTTCTCTTAAATTTTAAAAAGTAAGATGAATAAGTACTATTCCTTAATTATAAATTATTTTGAAAAAATTATTAGTACAGATTCGATTTAACATATTTTTTATTTAATTATTAAAATATAATATAAATATAATTGATTTAATCAGTTTTTTATTTTGTTTTTATATTCTATATAAATATGATAATTTTTTAATAAACTTATTATGCAATATATATGAAACTGAAATGTATCCTAATCGTTAACACAATGTATTAGATAATCTTCTTCTTTTTTTTTTTT
>BPVZ01000011.1:1206337-1233655 GCA_020521535.1 Rubroshorea leprosula
ATAAATATGATAATTTTTTAATAAACTTATTATGCAATATATATGAAACTGAAATGTATCCTAATCGTTAACACAATGTATTAGATAATCTTCTTATTTTTAAATATTTTAATTAATTATTTAAAAAATTATAAATAAATAAAATATTAATTAAATATGATAATTTTTTTAATAAACTTATTATGCAATATATATGAAACTGAAATGTATCCTAATCGTTAACACAATGTATTAGATAATCTTCTTCTTTTTTTTTTTTCAAACTCTACCTCACCTATTTTTAAAATTAAAATTTAAAGCTTTTAACTTGCAAGTCAAAACTCAATTGAGACATCTCTACCCTTATCCCAACTTTAACGACGAGTACGTCTTTGAACAAAATCAAATATAAATGTAATTTCATAGGCAAAAACGAATTTAGAATACCATTAAAATCCTATTCCATATCCTCTCGCATGTGAAAAAATCTCCCCGTAGATTGCCCTGTCTCTCAACTAAAGTCTATCAATCCGACACCCCCAATATATAATTAACTCTGTTGATACTTATTACCTAACTGTTATACAATTCTACTTATTTTGGTTTGTGGATTTATGTTAAGGTACAAAATACAAAACTAATACAATATTCCAAAGTGATTATGATCTGGTCTTCCGACAGATTAAGTTAAGTAGCTTCAATATTTGTCCGTGCTAGTAGTTAGGAAAGCGTATTTTTTTAATTACGCCTCCGACATAAGATAAATGATGTTTAGGCATATGTACCTACTTTCTTCATCATATCTTTATTGGCATGAAATGGTTGATTATAGAGGACACCGACCATATTTAATTTTATCTTTAACAATAACTTTTTTGCCTTTTTGATAGTAACATCTTTAACAATAACTTAAATTAATCAACTCAATTGCCAAAAGAGGAGGGAGAAGCGTGCACTTTTTCTCCTATTTTTTCTAACTCCATCCATTACGTTATATTTTTCTTTGATACATGTGAACGGATTATATAAAAGGAATAATTCTCTATTTTTCTTAAATGTTTCCTTACTCAATTCAAAATTTAAATTTAAAACTTTTAACATAAAATTTTAAAATTTTAATTATTAAATTATTTCATTGAGATTATTCGTCACGTTATATAATAGTTTTTTTTTTTACTTTTTCTATAAGTTAAAAATTTAAGAATAAATTAATGTTAAACGATAATAATAAAATTAAAATAACAAAACAAATATTTATTTACTTTAAAAAATGAAAAATAATAATTAAATTCAAATAAATTAAAAAAGAAGAAGGACTATTGTCAAACGCGGGGAGTACGCACATATCATTTGGAAACCGGAGATTAATGGGTGGGACAGTCATTTCATGCATCAACCGGCATTTAGGTACCCTTGGGCCTTAATTATTATGCGAGGGTACATATATATAAAAGATAACCATCTACTTTAATTGAGATCCATACATTGGATATATGGTTAATTTTTAGGCTTTGAATTCGAGATATAATAATTAAGTATGCGGTTCTCTTGTTCTTTCCACTTTAATGTATTGAATTATTGACTTGAATTGGTGAGTGAGATGTTGGTCAATATATACATTTTCAAAAGTATATTTGGTTTGTAGGTTGATGTTGAATTAAATTTTTCAAAGTTATTAAATGTTTATGAGTTAATGTTGGCTCAGCTAGTAAGGCTTGAACAGTTCGTTCTCTTATTTTGAAATCAACCAACTATTTTGCATGTGCAAAATATGTATATGTCAGACATTTTGCGTTTTTTCAAAAAAAAAAAAAAAATGTAAATGTAAGGAACTGAAGCGCAGTTAAGGATGTCAACGGGACCTCGCAAATGGCAAAGACGAGGATCCTTGCTGAAATTTTTAATAGGGGGTAAATTTTACCCCATCCCCGTTCCCCACGAGGAATGAGGATCCCCACGGGGGTCCCCATTTCCCACCAATTAATATATAAAAATAAATTTTTTACATATAATTAATTAATATTCAATTATAATAAATAAAATTTTAATAATTCAAGTATAATTAATTAAAAAATTTTAAATATAAATTATCCAAATATAAATAAAGATCAATCTAATATAAATAATTAAAAGATTAATAATAGATTAGATAAAATTAGATTAAATTTAAATTTTATTAAATTAGATTTAAATTTAAAGGTTTAATTAAATTTAAAATAAAACTAATTTACATATTTTTTAAAATTTTTTACAGGGATGGAGATCACACGGGACGGGAAAAATTCCACACAAATTTTCATGGAGAGAAAATGCTCTTCGTACTCGCCCCACGAAAAAGATTATTTCTCCTGCTGCGTCCGCGTGGCGGGGATAAAAGCAAATTGCCATCCCTAAGCCCACTCTGGCATCATGCAGGCAACGCCGCAATAATGCCATTTTGGGACGGGCTTGCTAAGTGCTGAATCCACTGGGCTTGCACTGAAACATTTGCATTCTGGGTAGGCAGTTCATAATTTGCAAATCCATTTGCAACTTTTGGGCTTGCTAAATTGCGGCAAGCATTGCACTAGACTGGCTAGTAATGCAGCCTTGCCATTTCCTAACCCAATCTTACTTGGTTAAGGGCTACCGAAATGCAATAGCTTTGGTTAGATTAGTCTGAGTTTGAGCTTGGTACTCAATAAATACTCATTAATTAAATTTAAAACCCTACTTTGTGGAGGAAAAATGTAGAGTCCAATACACTAACTTCCTGCTGTATAAAAAAAGTATCTAAATTAAAAATATCAAGTTCATCTTAAACATGTGGAGACAAATTTGAAGTGAGGGTTATTGTACATTGTATAACCTATTAAACGAGTCAAAGCAGGATAAGTGGCCCAACAGGAAGAAGAGGGTCAAGGGGCATTGTTTGTGTAATTAAATGGGTGCATCAATGCCATTAACTTCATTTCACCCCCAAAATTGGTACGTCATGAATTGGAGCTTTCAGCAGTCTACATTTGTAGGCTACACAGTAAATTGTGGGACAGCAAGTAACAGGACACTGAGGAAAGTGTAAGGAAAAGAGGACCCATCCAGGATCCAGGAATCTAACAGGATTTCACTGCACTAAATTCCACCCCATGCTTTCTGTCATTTTTCACTTGGTTTTCACCCGTTCCATTTGTCCCTCCCTATTTTACATCTACATTCAACATTCTCTACATCCATTGTTTTTTCTGTGGTGAAAAAATGTGGGGATCTTTGGCTATTAGCCGACAAAATATATAAGTTGAAGTTTTGGAGATTAAAGCTGTTAATGTTGTCTGGAATTTTTGTTATGAACATGTTCGTGTTAATATTATTCTTGAATCCTCACTTGACAGCTTAAAAAAATCTCGGAATGAACATAATCTAAAGGAAGAATGAATGGTGATACATGATGCATTGTATCAGGTGCTGAAAGAACATGAATTATTGTGGCAGGCAATATCAGCACGCAACATCAAGCAAAAATTGCAAGCTATACATAATTCAATAGAGCCACAGAAAGGGACTGGAAAGGATGCATCATCCCTGCCAAGTTCTTTTTTATCAACATCTATGTATGGTCCCATTCATCTTCTCACTGAACCTCTCTGTTTCTATCTTCTGCTTGACCCACCACAACCTTACTGGGAAAATGAAAATATCAGTGCGCTGTTAAAGTCTTCAGCTTCCCATCTCTCTTCTGGGATCTTTTGACTTTATGACATGTAAGTAAGTACACATGCTTTTATGAAAGGAAAATAATAATCAATCTCAAAGGAGAAACGCCCACGCTTGAAGAGAAGGGTCCCTAAATTTAGGGATGGAATCAGGGGAATTACTCTAAAGTTGAGTCCTTTATTGTTGTGCAATGGTGCCCATTTTCACAGCATGTACAGCTTTTGCTTTACAATAATTCATTCCTTATGCCAGAAATGAATGCGTGTCCATTATGTTATAAAGAGTAGAGTGGTTTTTTAGCTGTGTTTTTGAACTTCCAGAACTTGATGATGTGGGCCTTCAAAGCCATAAAAAGAGATGCCGTTGTCTAAAACTGAAAAGAACTCTAGCTAACACATGCAATGAAAATCAAAAGGGCTGGAAAGGTTGTGTCTAAGGCCTGCAATTTTAGTATATTATTTAGAATTTCAATTACAAAAAGGAGGAGAGCCGACTAATGACATAGAATGCCAGATAGCTAAAGCGAAAAAGGGGAGGGGGGGGAGGGGGCGCTGTCACGCTCCACAGTAGATATCAATAATTGCCATCCCATTGGAAATGGGACAGCACTTTTTGCAGATAAAGACTCCCCATATCTACAATTATCATCATCATTCATAAAAGAAAAGATGGAAACATAAGGTTAATGTCCCAAACATAATTACCAGCTAGCAAGGCCATGTTTCTTCAATCAAATCTCTTCATATGTGGTGATGCTGTAGTTGTAAGAGCCTCGAGTAGGCCCCATCGGCTCGGCTAATCAGCTCGGCATGGCTGCCTTGCTCTACAATGCGCCCATCTTGAACCACTCCAATGCAATCCACATTTCTTATTGTTGACAAGCGGTGAGCCACAAGGACCGTGGTGCGTCCCCTCATAAGTCTCTCAAGTGCTTCCTGTAACACGCACTCTGATTCCGCATCAAGTGCACTTGTAGCCTCATCAAGCAGTAGGATTGTTGGGTCCTTAAGCACAGCCCTAGCAATTGCAATTCTTTGTTTCTGTCCACCAGAGAGCTGAACCCCTCTCTCGCCGACTGGTGTTTTGTATCCATCAGGCAATGCACTAACAAATCCATGGACATTAGCAGCACGGGCTGCGTCAATTACTTCAACTTCAGTTGCTCCTTCTTTTCCATATGCAATGTTGTCAAAAATGCTAGCTGCAAAAAGGGCTGGCTCTTGTTGCACCAATCCGATTTTAAGCCTAAGGGACTTCAAGTTCAATCTCCTGATATCTTTTCCATCAATCATAACCTTTCCAGCTGTTGGATCGTAGAATCGCTCGATCAATGCAATGACAGAACTCTTGCCAGACCCACTAGCCCCAACAAGCGCTTGGCTTTGGCCAGCCCGGATTCTAAGGTTTAAATCCTTAAACACAGACACATCAGGTCGTGAGGGATACGCAAAATCAACATGTCTAAGTTCAATCTCCCCACGAATTGTTTCAACTGGCTCTGCCTCAGGATCATCTGGGTCAATCCTGGTTGAACAATCCAAAATTGAAAAGACAGAACCAACGGCTTCACCACCCCTGATAATCTCAGGAGCAAGACTAACAGTTTCAGCCACAGAATTTGCTGTGACAACCAGTACCACGAAAACCTTGATCACCTTTGAGAATGTGGAAACACCTTTGCTAACAAGGTGAGCACCATACCAGAGAATGAGAGCTTCAGAAGCATAAAGTGCAAGTTGAGAGAGGCCGAATAGGAGGCCAGACGTCTGGCTGCGGCGAAGGCTTTGGAGCTGTGGGACACGGAGCTCGTAGCAGAACAGTGACAGGATCTTGTTCTGTGCATTGAATGCTGCAACAGTTCGAATATTGCTTACACCCTCACCAGCAATCATGCTAGTCTTTGCATGTGCCTTGGCTGTATCCCCGGCAAATCCTTTGAGAGAGAGTTGCTGTAATGCAGATAATAATAGAATTAACATCGTGGAAACTTTAACATCAAATGGATAGAAATTCTAAGTTTGAATAACCACTTTTTCTAAAGCAGTCATTAGGGATAAAATTAAGTTGGATTACAATAATGCCTACATTAAAATATAAAAATAAAAATTCTAAGTTCGAGAACTTATATAGAGTTCAAGAATAAGATAATTATCTTGAAAATTTAAGAAGTAAAAGATTTTGCCAATTAAAGCACTTATTTTCCTATTGTTCAAAACAAGTCCATTTTTGTCATACTCAAATGTGCATCATCAAGAATTCCAGTAATTTTTTTCTTAAAAAAATTAATTTCTTTAACTGCTACCCCAGGATTTGAGCCCGGACCTGACCTACAAAATGACGCTTATCAATAGATTTAACTCTTGGGTCCTTGCTTTCTTGCTTTCTCCTTTTCAGACCATAGAGTTTTTCTCTAGTCATCAACAATTTTTGTATAGCTTCAATGGAGATGGACCAACGTCATAATTAAAAATAGGTATCTTAAGGGAAACAGTGTTTTCCGTGCAAGGCAAGGACATGTACGTGGTGATTACATTCAACCAATTGCATTTTCTTTTTCTACCAGTACTCTCTCACTGTTTAACAGGCATGCGCCATTTGAGAACACTGTTCACTACAAGGTCCAATACACAACCCTAGATTCCAAAAACAAACCCAATAAATTCAGCGTTCGATCCTTTGGCCAAAAGAAAATCCTCTGGACAATAAATGCAAAATGGGTTTGTAATTGTACAAGATGCATATGAACATCCTGCACAACCTATCACCTAGAAAACAACTTTTCAGAAGACTTTATATCTCTTCCAGTCATGGCCATTCACTGTTGACTGTCACAGCCCTGGCTGACTGGCTCCCCTCCATGACATAAATACAAAATAATATCTTCCCAAAACAATAAGATCACGGGCTCAGATTTTTTTGGTGGTATCCATGAAGGCTCAAAGTTCATGTACCAAGGAAAAGAACAGAGGACCTTAGCTGATGTATACTGCATGGTGCAGTGTCGGTGCCAGCTAAAATATCTAAGATAGAAAGGAGAGAGTGAAAGATACCAGACAAGTTGAAATTTTGACTGGGAGAAGAAACCCGAGGAAAAAAGAGAGATTATAGTCTCGAGAAAATAAGCTAAAGATTAACCCCTATACCAAGTAGAATGGGTAATCATGGAACTTGGGCATATATTTTTGTTCACTTTTATCTATGCGAAGAAATATTATATGAGATTGGTTGGATTGTTATTTTAATGTGCATTCTCAATATAAAATTATTAAATTTTTTTTTATGTTAATTACATAATAAAAAATAATTTATTTTTCATTTCTTACTCTAAAATTAAAGCATATCATAAACTCAAATTTAAAATTTTTTACTTTTAAAAAAAAAAATTACCATCATTGACTACTAAATTATTTTTAATGAAATAATATAAGATATAAAAAAATATTTTAATAAATTCATAAAATAATTATACTTTTAATATACGTTTTTCAAAGAGTTAATGCACCAGACTTCAAGGAAGCACGTGTAACGTGGTGGCCTGCTACCACGTGTTTTTTTCTTTTCTTTTCTTTTTTTTTAATTCTCTTGGCTTTTATCCCTTAATGTTTAAATGTAGTGATGTTGGATTCCATTCCTGAGTCAGAAGCAGATTTATTAAATCAAGATGTAATAAGGTATTCTATCCTCTAACCTCAGAGACTGTATGCTTTGCTTGGGAAAAATGCAAAAGTTGGCCAAGTAACATGGTGTTAGGGTTATCAAGTGTGAAAACTTGGACCAACAATTTCAGTAACAGTCATAATAGCAGTATTTTATTTTTTATAAGGTGGGATGCCTTTGGCTCTTACTTTTTATGTAGTTAGCAGAATGGAATTTTTTTTTAATAAAAAAAAGGGGTTTGGTGGGGACTGTGAGCTTACCTGGGCAAAGTTGGCAAGAACTAGAAGGGGGAAGGTACCAAGGATGAGAAGTGAGACCCTCCATTCAACTATGAAAGCAACTATAAATGAGGTCAGGAGTGAAGTCATGTTTTGCAGTATCACTGAGATCCTCTCTGCAATGGCGGATTTGACATCAGCAGCATCAGTTGCCAACCTAGCTGCAAGAAGGCTTGAATTGTGCTCCTCCTCATCAAACCATCCAACTTCATTCCTCAGAATTGCTGAAAAATGAAAAATGTCATAAGAAGCAACCAACATGCAATTTTGATACTTGGTAAGTGATGCAGATGTTGCTAAGTAGGAGAATCTGCTATGAGAAATGTGAATGAAAAAGAACAGTACAAATGTGCATACCTGCAAGCATCATCCTTCGTACTCTTGTTGTGAGATTTTCTCCCATAATACTGAAGAAATAATGCTGAATCAAATATGCAACAACGGCATAAAGACCAGCTCCAATGTAGATAAAAACGTATTCCTTTGTCTTCTTTTCCATAGAAGCAGGATTTGTATAGTAGAAGACCTCAATCATATTGCTCATCACTATAGCAAAAGTCGGTCCAATAAAACCAGAAAGCACAGACCCTATAGCCCCCATTATAGAATAAGGCCATTCAGGAGCATTTAAGTTGAGAAGCCGGCAGAAATAACCATCTGGTGCAGGGTTTTTATGGTCTGTCTCAGCATTTGAGACCATCTCTATCCTTCCATCAGCACCAGTGCTGTAAGAATAGCTCAAGTTTCGCAGGCTGCCAGACCGAAGGCTCAGGGACTTTGTTGAGAGGGAATGACTTAGACGTGATGAGCGTGAACGGTGAGTTGATGGGTTAGAGAAGTCCCAATTTCCCACTATTTCTTGAAATCTTATCAATGAAGCATATGCCCCTGCCTTGGCAATCAATTCTTCATGTGTTCCCGTTTCAACAACTTGCCCTTGCTGAATAACAGCAATTGAATCAACATTCCTAATGGTTGACAGGCGATGCGCAACAACCACAGTGGTCCTCCCAACCATGAGACGATCTAGAGCTTCTTGAACAATACTCTCAGAGCTTGCATCAAGGGCACTAGTTGCTTCATCAAGGAGCAAGAGCTTTGGGTTCTTCAACATAGCTCTAGCAATTGCAATTCGCTGTTTTTGGCCACCAGATAGCTGGACTCCTCGCTCTCCGACCTGATTTTGCATTGAAGTGTATGTATAACCATGTTCTAGCCATGAATTACATTCGAGTTAAAACACTTTATAAATTGGCTGAAATGCACTGACCTGGGTGTCATAGCCATTTGGGAGTAAGATAATGAAACTATGAGCATTAGCAGCAGAAGTTGCAGCTTCCACTTCATCCATTGTTGCATCAGGTTTGCCATATAGTATGTTCTCAAGGATGGTAGTTGCAAAAAGAGCTGGTTCTTGGTTCACCAGCCCAATCTGATCACGCAACCATTTCAGTTGCAGTGTTTTTATATCCACATTATCAAGCAGTACCTGCCCTGTGTACCCAAAAAGAAATGTCATCTCTACAATCAATATGAGGGCCAAAAAATTTCAGATAGCAGAAGAAGAATATCTTAATTTACCCTCATTAGGATCATAGAACCTCTCTATCAGAGAGACAACAGTGCTCTTCCCTGACCCGCTACCACCAACAACTGCCAGAGTCTTTCCAGCGGGAAAGAATATTGAGAAATCACGAAAGATGATGACATCTGGTCTTGATGGGTAGCTGAAAGTTACACCCTTGAATTCTATATTTCCATTAACCTCAGGGAGGATTTTTCCATCCAAGGCATCTTGAGTTATGGAGGGCTTTTGCTTGATTATTTCCATCAATTTGTAACCAGCTGCCTTGCCTTTGCTAAATGCACCAAGATTTGAAAATGACTGACCTAAGCTCCTGCATTGATAATTTCTTCCATCAAAATCAATGGCAAAGCTTAATTCATGTACAATGTTGAGCAAATACATTAGTCTGAGATCTCACATGCCACCAACAATAGCAGAGAAAATAGCTGTGAATGCCTTCCCTCCATCAGTCTGCCCATTTCTGATGAAAACACCGGCATACCAGAAAACAAGGGCCCATGACATGCAAGCTATGCCATATGTACACCCCAGTCCCAAACCTTTGGCCATCCCAGCCTTGTACCCAAGTTTCAGTGTATTCTGAATTGCATCTGAGTAGGAATTGAGGGCCTTGCTCTCACCAACATATGAGTAAACAGTACGAACTTGTGCAATGGCCTGTTTAGACAATTAAAGACAGATCATTTATCTAAGATCTTACACGAGAATGGTTGTCCAGAATTCCATTTTTGAATAAATTGGCCAAAATAGAATTTAAATCCAGCATTTGATGGTCATAAAGTAGAGAAAAAACAGATCTATGAGTGTTGCACATCTAAAAACATCATTTGATGCACCAAGGGGCCATCAAAGATTGCTTAAAGTGTTCAGAGTGCAGCCGACCCAATTACATGAAATCATGTTAGCAAGAAAGTATACCAAACACATCATTAAAAATATAATGAAACGGATAACAATAGATGGCCACTAGATGTCTCATCTAACACAATCGGTTTTACAAGCAATATAGGCTAACATACATAATATAATTAAAAGCAGAAAAATCATCACCTGCTCAGCAATTATACCAGCATTTGCATAGGATTCCCGGCTCTTGGATGTGAGACCAGTCAAAGTATATGCATACAAGCCACCAGCAAAAGCAATTCCAGGAATGACTGCAATACTGAGCAGTGCTAACCGCCATGCCGATACAAATCCCACCACCAGACCAGCCAAAAAAGTTGATAAATAGTGTATGAAGTTCCCAACCTAAATTTTCATTAAGGAATTAATGTATTATATAGAAGAGAACAGAAATTTTCCAAACAATGCAAGCGCAGGTTAACACATAGATGCTAACTTGCGCCGGTAAAGATGCAACCAAAATAGTCAGAATGGGGACCTGCATCGCTGAAGGATCAATAAACCCAGATTACCCTTTTGCAAGGTAAAGTCATTGAACTATAAATTACACCCCACAGTACAAAAATAGCAACAATTGCAAAGACGGAACAAAGAAAACCCAACAAAATTTCAGCAAAATCAACCAACCTTCTCGCTAATGGCATCTTGGACAAGAAGGGTGTCTGTGGAGACACTGAAGACAATATCCCCAGTTCTCGCATCAGTGTCGAAGAAGCCAACATCTTGCTTCAAAACCGCCTCCAAATACTTCTTTCTTAGGGTGCTTACTTGCCTTTCCCCAGTATACATCCAACATGCAATCTCTGGTAAAAAAAAAAAAATCATTGGTAAAAATTTCATCTTTTTAGCAGTCGAATTAACAGCACAATAAAAGCATAATTTGGTAAAACCAAAATTTCACAAAACAGGGATACCGCGATCAAAAACAGGGATACTTAGATGGAGATGTGGCTGAGGTATTAGATAACGTTTGAAAAGTTTTGAAGAAAATGATAAGAAACAATGGGATCAACGGTGGAGAGGCAATAGGACAAAGACAGAGTCCATGAACCACGTGAGCTTGGAGGTGGGAAATTGAGAATTGCTCCACGAGTCACCTAGACTGAGCCATGGTGCAACAACTGTGAACCGTTCATGTTTTGTGCTCAATTTCTTTCAAGATTTATACTCTACAAATAGATGAAATGAAAAAAAAATAAAAAAGAAAAAAAAAGGCATACCTGCATAGGATGATAAGCAGACGATGAGACCAAGATACAAGAAGAAAAGTGCATACTGCGCATTAAACAGAAGAAAAAACAAACGAAAAGTCAGATCTTGGATCTAACCCAGATGAACATAGATTCTGATTCATTTGGGGAATATTGAAAGAACAAACCTTGGCTACTTCATGTGTCATTTTAGGCAAATCAGACTGGTTTTTCCCAAACCCATTAACCATTTCACCAAAAAGCAAGAAGAAGACAGGCATTGAAGAGCCATGAACAATAGCACCGAGGCTGCCAGAGATCATCAAAAGCCAATCATACTTGTCTGCAAAAGAGAACAGCTGGTAAAATGGCAAGCTCTGTTCTTTCTTCTTCTCTGCCTCCGGTACCGGCTTTACCTCTGGAGTTTCAGCCATTTTAGCTCAAACAAAACAGACCCTGAATGGAAAATCAAAAAGGAAAGAGTTGGGAGAGTGATTTTTTACTCCAGTAAGGAGTTAAGCTGACTCTGCTTCTGGATATAATACCATTGGAAAGAAACAGGGGAGGAACAGGGGAAGGGGAGGGAGATCTGAGGTGAATGAAAATGAGAGATCTGTAGAGACTTTTTCTATCTTTTTAAGGTCTCGAAAACCTGACAATGTCGTTTTAGTTTTATGAGTTCGAGAAGAAGACTGGGTTTGCTGTTTGGCAAGAAAGAAAATACAAGCAAAGAGAGTGGAGTGTATATATAGAGATGGAATAAGTGTGAACAAAGACAGTGCATGTGTTAAGACCACCGGTCAAAGGAGATAGCTCCAGTTTAGTTCGAAAAAGGAATAAATAAATACTCTCTCCATCCCATATCTCCAAGTAAAAATATTTTTATATCGAAAAAATGTAACCGCAGTTTATACAGCTAGATTGTATTGTATTATATTAATTACTAAATGAGGGTTGAATTTTGATATTAAAGATAATTTTTTATCTAATAATTTATATTTTATAATTTAATAAAATTTAAATTATAAAATAAAATTTATTTTTATATAATTTTATTATTTTATTATATTATAAAAAATTTTAATATCATTAATAAATTTTAAATAAATACTTAGTAATTTTTTTTAATTTTTAATAAATCTTTTTAAAATATTTAATAAATCTATTTAAAATACTCATAAAATTTCAAATAAATAGCTAATAAGGTATGGCTCTTTTTTAAGAGTTTAAAATCTACTCAAACTGAAAAGTCTTATATTTTAATTCAAACTATATATTACCTAAATTTAATTTAATTTCTAGATTTTAATTTTAATTTTAATATTAAATTCGATAAAAATTTAGTTTGAGCCCAAACTTTCATGATTATTCATGAGTTACTTATGGGTAATCAATTTAAAATTAAAAATTATATTATATATTTATTTATTAAATTTAAAAATATAATAATTTGAAATTTTAATAAATTTGAAGATGAAACTTAAATAAATTATATATTTTAAATTATAACTATTAATAAAAATGTTCAAATAAAGATTATGGTTGTTTTTTTTACTAAACTTTTTATATTTAAACTTTTGATATTGCAATATTTTTTTAAAAAGTAAAAAAATTTATAATTAAATAATTAGTTATTAAAACAATTTAAATTGTTTAAAAAAACTTGAATTTCAGTTAAAATATTTGTTGATTTGAGTTCGAAAACAAGTTTGAACTTGTGAGTTTGAACACGACCTCAATTATTTTAAATTCAACTTGAACTAAAATTTTTAAGGTAAATTTGAGTCCAAGTACCTAAATATATTATTTAAGTATTTAAAATATATCATTTAAGTCTTTAAAATCAAACAAAATTAATTTAATTTTGGACATTAAGTTTTAACTTTTTTTAGGGTTTAATGATTGTAATGTAAAGGTTTAATATTTAATATAAATTTAAGGTATTAAAATTTAAATTTTTTAAAATTTAGTGTTTAGATCATTAGATTTCAAACTTTTTTCAAATTTAATCTTTACGATGTTAGGGCTTATATTTTTTAAGATTTAATATTTTAGGGTGTTAGAGTTTACAATTTTGATTATAGTTGCAATTGAAAATCAACTAGGACAAAAAATTTGTTAAAATTATTAATAAATTTTGAATAAATATCTAATAAACTTAAAAGTTTCATATTTCAATTCAAATTATATATTATCCATATTTACTTTTACTTTTAGACTTTAATTTAAATTTTAATTAAATTTAAAATTTTTATCATTTACTAATTAGGACTTCAATTCAACATGTGTAATTAAATTTGTAACAATGCTATTGCGGCCGAAGTACCTCATATCGATGAAGTCTTTGATTCCCTGCTCCTTTCCGTTTATATATGAAAAGGTGCAACGGGATTCAAAACCCTCAAGTTTATAGGATTATAAATTTCAAGCTTTTGAATTTAAAAGACATCATTTAAGTTTTTAAAATTAAATAAAATTATTTTTATTTAAAACATGAAGTTTTAGATTTTTTGGGGTTTAATAATTGTAATGTAAAAGTTTAATATTTAATGTGAATTTAACGTATCTCATGTGATGAAGTCTTTGATTCCCTGTACCTTTCGATGGATACATCAAAAGGCGCAATTGGATCCTATGCCCTCAAGTTTATAAGGTTATAACATTTAAGCCCTTAAATTTAAAAGACATCATTTAAGTCTTTAAAATCAAACTAAATTATTTTAAGTCAGAGCATTAAGTTTTAGATTTTTTTTTAAGGCTTAATTATTGTAATGTAAAGGTTTAATACTTAATGTGAATTTATGGTATTAATATTAATTTTTTAAAAATTTTAGTGTTTAGATTATTAGGTTTTAAATTTTTTTCAAATTTAATGTTTACGATGCTAAGGTTTAGATTTTTTAAAATTCAATATTTTAGGGTGTTAGAGTTTACAATTTTAATTATAATTGCATTTACAGATTAATTAAGACTGAAAAATTAAAAAAACAATGATCATAAAACTGAAAAAATAAAAACTTAGAGTGAAAGAGAGAGAAAAATAAAAAGTTTTAGGGACCGCTGGTCCCTATTAGCCTGGGGACCTTTAGTCCAGGCACCCTTAAATTTGGATTTAAGTTATACTAATTATATTATTATCTTACTATATTATAAAAATTATTAAATTTTTCAATAAATATTAAATAAATATCTAAAAGATATTTTAAAATCCTCAATAAATAATAAAAGAATACCAAATAGTTCTCTTAAACTCTTCAATAAATATAAAATAAATACTTAATTAGTAGATTTTTTAAAATCCAAACCTATTTATATTTTACTATATTATAAAAATTATTAAAATTTTTAATAAATTTAGAATAAAAACCCAATAAACTTTAAAATCTATAATAAATATTAAATAAATACCAAACAGGCCTTTTAAAATCTTAAATAAATATCTAATGAGTCTTTCAAAATTTTTCTAAAATATCAAAGAAATAGCCAATTTGCTTTTTCAAATATTTAATAAATAATTATAAATGCAATTATAATTTTAATTATCAACACCGTAATTTGATTTGACAAATTAATTCATAAAAAATATAAACCCAATAACTTCCTTTTTTATATTTCAACTCCATTAGTTCAGCAATTTTAATTATATAAATATAATAATTCAAAATTTCAAATTCAAATTTAATTTTATCTTTCTATATTATAATCTTACTATCTTATTATTTTATAAAAATTATTAAAATAATCAATAAATCCGGAATAAATACCAATAAACCTTTTAAAATCTTTAATAATTTCTCTTAAAATACCCGTAAAATTCTAAATAAGTACCTAATAGGTCTCTTAAAGAAAACTTATTAGGGAAGTTAAGCCCCTATTAAGTTTAATTATATTCAACTTTCTATTAAATTTCTATAAAAGAAAAAAAAAAAGACTTCTAACTAAGTTATTATATATACTTGGTAACTCTAATTATATAATAATCCAACTTTACGATCCAACTTCAATTATAGTGCAATTATTATATCTTTCACTTCAATATTCCAACTTTAATAGAAATACATTTGATAGTAACATTGAAAAAACAAAAATTAAACAAATTAAAGAAATAAATTTAACTAATGATGAAGAAAAATAATTTAAATTTAAATGAAATTTTC
This sequence comes from Rubroshorea leprosula, assembly GCA_020521535.1. NCBI lineage: Eukaryota > Viridiplantae > Streptophyta > Magnoliopsida > Malvales > Dipterocarpaceae > Rubroshorea > Rubroshorea leprosula. The sequence goes on from BPVZ01000011.1 coordinate 1,221,783, forward strand.
CAAAAGATATAGAAGAAAAAGAAAAATATTTATATTATAAATATTATAACTAATCAAAATAGATAAAAAATACTAATTTTAAAAAATTATTATATAATTTTATTGAGTGGTCTAATAATTTCATTTGATAAAAAAAATTGTAATTAAGAAATGCAACAAATTTCATTAACAACTTAGTGCCATACAAAAGTTAAGTTAAGAAAAAGGCCTTTTATTTAAAATATATACTAATATGTATAATTATTATCTAAAGTTAAATGAAAACAATGAATAACCACTTTTAAACAAAAAAATTTATATTTATATATGGCGAGAGTTGATTTAAATACATATTAAACTCTTACATAAATTATCATCGTTGATTTCTAAATTTAATGTTTTGATATGTATTTGATTAAAGGCAATTATGTTGGTGAAATATAAGAAAATACTGCGTGGAATCAAACATAAAAAGTAAATTTGATATTGAAACTTTTACATAGGTAAATAAAGAGAAAAAAAAGAAGCTTTAACACTTTCTTTATCTCTATTTTGCGAAAGATGTTCTTATTTTTTCTGATTTTGAATTGGCATCACATTGACACACTAAACACTTTGAATAATTGAATGTCTTTTTGCAGAGACTGACATTGCATGTGTTATTGCAGAACCTTTTGCATTAATTAAGCTTGGACACCTAGCTCAAATAATTTTCTTAGTTTGTTCACATTCCATAAGTTTTGATTTTTAGATTTACTCCACTGAGATTTGGAACAGGAACTATATTCCAGACCAAAATAAATTTTTTGATGTTACAAATTAAAACAATTGCTAATAGTTAGTTTTTTTTTTTTTTTTTTTTTAATTACAAAGCTAATTAGCTAAGTTGAAAGATAAAATCCTAGCTCGGCGGCTGCTCTTTGCCCCCGAAGTTAAAAATACAACATCATTTCCTTTATCTGCCCACACTTTCCAAATGGTAAAATAAGATCATCTCATTATTGGGAAGCATTCAGTCTTGTAGAAACTTGCCCCTTAATGGTACTAAAAATTTTGACTGGCAAAAGCACAAAGTACTAAACATAGACCTTAATTAACATAAACTATGAATCTAAAATCTTGAATATCTCCATCCTTGTAATAAAGAATGTTAATCACATCTTCAGAATCGTATCATATTGTTTTGATCCCACATACTCTCCAAATTAAACATGCCTTAGGCTAGAAGGTCACAAACCCATGTGTTTTCCTCTTCTTCTTTTTTTCCTAACTTTTTAATATTTATAAACTACATTAGAACCAAAATATAAAATTGAGTAATGTCAAATTTTATAAAAAAAAAAATAAAAAAAAAACTCTCTCAATACTTATTTATTTATTCATAAAACTTAAATTTAAGAAAAATTGAACACTTTCGACATAAACCAATAAACCACTAATTTGTGTTTTTCTTTATTTGTTTCCTTTATTTGATTTTGGTTTTTTACCATCTTAGCTTTTATTCATTTGATTGATTTTTTTTATTTAAAAATATAATATTATATATATTTAATAATATTTTATAATTTTAAACTTATAATCTTAAATAATATTATAATTACATCATCCTTTACTTAAAATAATTAAGAGTAGTTCACAATATTAAATTTTTACCACCATTATTTTAAAAATTCTTGATGCATTTAAACTTGTAGTAATGTCAATTCAGCAATAAATTACTAGGGCCCAATGCAGTATAAATGCCATCGCAGATCTGGATATGGCCTACGTACAATTCTCTTGATTTTGACTCTTCCTATTTCTAGGTGAAAAAAAAAAATTCTAAGCAAATGTTAAATAACACAAATTTCTTGAGGGAATATAGATGCCATTTCTTGAATCTGAGGCTCCTCTTTATTTGTTTGTTTAAAAATATAGACGCCATTTTCTTCAATCCATAACTTGATGCATTGTTTTTTACTAAGATTTACTTTAATCTCTTCTGTCCTTTTAATTCGAAAAGAGTTGTTGTATTACAATTGGCACAAATGACACCTGATGAGAAATTTGAAGGTTCCTTGGGATTTTCTTCTTTTCTCACTTTTCTGTTGGTAGACATCCTCAAGTAAAAGGGTGCTAAGAGAGAATATTACTACTTGAAACAAAAGATTATTTCTGGTAAGGACGTCTACCTTTCTTTTTTGGGTATTTGAATCTTTTACTGAACTTATTTTACTTATTATATAGATTATTACATCTATATGTATTGCATAAAATTTTATTCTTAAGAGCTATAAAAATGATTTATTAAAATTGTTTGAATTTAAATAACAAAAAAAAAAAATTCAAACTTACAGTCTCAAATATATAAAATTCCCATTCATCCTTGTTACTTGAATGAAATTCTTGTCATGAAATAGCTATTTTTTTGTCTATGCGTTTTTTCCTCTTTGATTGTGGGCGGCCTTTTCCTGCATGGAAGGTATATATCTCTTCCCACAGGAAACTCTTTCTTCCTATGTCTATGAGACAAGTCACAATGAGTTGTCTTATAACTTATTATAAGGCCAAGTGTTTCTCATCTTTCTTCTCAAGCTTAAGCTTTTAGAAAACTCAAAAAGAGAGTAATTCTTGACTGATTGCCAAGTTTTGTCATGAATGATATACTTTTTATCCACCCTAAGAAATAAATTTGGTGATGCATAACATGACAAAGAACATTTGTGCTTATTATCTTCTTCTTCTTTATTTATTTTATTTTATTTTATTTTTTGTAAAAATTTGAAGTTACTATCAACACAAGTCTATTTTCCGAGTCAGATTTTTCAACATAATTAAGATTGAATCATTTGACAATTCAAAGAAAATGGAACGAGCAGAAGTTGCCATGTTTAAGGGTAGGTGAGGTGCCAAAATCAAGTAAAACTTTGCCTCTTTAGATTGCAATCTTGTAATTGCATTTTCATGTCCATATCACAGTTGAACAAAGAAAAAAAAAATTCCAAGGTTAAACATCTCCACGTGGGTGTCCAACTAGGAAAGTCTCCAAAAATATGTTGTTAGCAATCGTGCTTCATGTCACATCCAACGATAGAGTTCAGAATTCAGCATGAAATCCCATCTTCTATTACATATTCGGATAGACTCTATACCAATAGCTTGTTTTCTTCATTAATTCTAAATGTCAATTGTCTATGTAGGTGGACCCGAGGGGGATGTTAGTTCAACTTCAAGGCCTAGAAGGCTACAATTACCGTGGATTGCTTCAAGGGCCCAATTTCAATATTTTAGTTCCCCGATTTAACATGGCCAGTTCCGGTTAGGAGTTTGCAACCGGTTCGGTTAACTTGATATAAGGATGAACCAAGCCATTGGGCTAGAGTGTAAAAATAGAGCTGCATGGTGGCAGTAGGGCTTCCTCAATCATGGTTCCATGACTTTCTTTCTGGCTTTTTCATGGTCCTCTCTTCAATGGTCTTATTTAGCTTATATAGAATAAAGATGAAGAAAAGTTCAATAGTCTAAAGTCTTGTATGTGTCACAAAATTTCAAATTCAAAAGTGATTATGCCTCTAATCCCCTACTATTGTAGGGTTTGGTTTGACACCACTTTGCTCCTAATCCCTTGCCATTTTAAACTAATTAAGGAGATTCTTGGTGTTAGAAGTCATATCAATGACACTAATAGGAGGAAAATGGGCGGCTAATCTTTGGACACTTGAAATGTGTTTGTGAGTTTTGATCCCTTTAGCCCCTCTTGGTTTAGAGCTGATCTTGTTTAATATCATATATAATTGAACTTGCATTGGAGCTCAAGGTTGTCAAGATCGCGATTTACATCGTAAGATCGTGCGATTTAGGTACATTTCGTTTTAAACATCATTTGGTAGGCACTAAAAATAATGTTGGAGCATGTCTGAGTGTGCCAGAAGATGTTAGACAAAAAATACTTGAAGTTTTAGTAAATCAATTGGAGCATTCAAAGAAGAAACGGAGGTTAAATAGTGGAGATGGAGGAAGTGATGATAGTGATGAAGAGGTGGTACCAAGAAAAGAAAAGGTAATGGGAAAAAAGAATACTATTGATTCTTTGTTTAGGAGATCCAAAAGCACTCAACTCAGAATCAATCAAATGTTGAAACATGATCTGGAGGAGGAAGTACATCAATGTGTTACCATATTTTTTTACACAAGTGCAATACTTTTTAATTGTGTGAAGAATCCATATTTTATACAAATGTGTGAGGGAATTGGGAGGTATGGGATTGGGTACAAACCTCCTTCTTATCACCAAATTAGAGAAACATATTTGAAGAAAGAGATGGGCCTAACAAATGAATTGCTTGAGGAGCATAAAAAAGAATGGACAAGAACTGGTTGCACTATTATGTCAGATGGATGGAGTGACAAAAAACGACGATCAATAGTGAATTTTTTGGTGAATAGTCCCATGGGAACAGTTTTTTTTTTATCATCAATTGATACATTTGAAATTTCAAAAACTACTGAAAAAGTTTTGGAGATGTTAGATGATATCGTTGAGAAAGTGGGGGAAGAAAATGTTGTGCAGGTTATTACAGACAATGCTGCTAATTATAAAGCTACAGGAGAGATGTTAATGGAGAAAAGGAAAATAATATTTTGGACACCTTGTGCAACACACTACATTGATTTAATATTGGAGGATTTTGAGAAAAAATTAGAGATCCACAGAGATACAATTTACAAGGGAAAAAGGGTAACAATTTTCATCTATTCAAGAACTCTACTTATTTCCTTGATGAAGCAGTTTACCAAAGGTAGGGATTTAATTAGACCAGCAGCCACTCGTTTTGCTACCTCATATTTTACTTTGGGGTGCCTCAATGAATTTAAGAATGCATTGGTGTCCATGTTTTCCTCCACTAAATGGAAACAAAGTAAGTATTCAAAAATGAGAGATGGAAAGTTTGTGGAGAAAGTGATTTTGGATCCAAATTTTTGGAAGAATATTACTACATGTTTAAAGGCTGCACATCCACTCATTAAGGTGCTTCGTTTGGTGGCCTCTAGTGAGAAGCCAACCATGCCTTTCATTTATGAAGAGGGGGATCACTACAAGGAAAAGATTCAAGAAAATTTTAAGAAAGTCAAAAAAAGGTATGATTAATTGTTTATTTAATATAATTAATTATTTAAATTTTAATATTCAATTGTTTTTAACATGCCCTCTTTTTTTCTTTTTCTTTTTTTAAGTTATGAGCCTATTTGGAAAATTATCAATGATAGATGGGCATCTCAACTCCATAGACCACTGCATGCAGCAGCATATTTTCTGAATCCTCATCTTTGTTTTGATCCAAATCCTGAAAATAATTACAAGGTTGATATGGAGAGTCAAAGGGGTTTATATGATTGCTTGGAAAGGATGGTGTTGAATCAAGATGAAAGGAATAAAATTGATTCTCAAATGGATTTTTTCAAGGCTCGTAAGTGATTATTTGGAAGTACTCAAGCAAGAAATATATGGAATAAGAAATCTTCAGCTGATTGGTGGGAGTCTTATGGAGATGAATATCTTGAATTGCAGCGTTTCACAATTCGAATTCTTAGTTTGACTTGTAGTTCATCTGGTTGTGAACGTAATTGGAGTGCTTTTGAGATGGTAAAATTTTATTATCCTTTAAATTTAATTTAATTAATACTTAGTTTTTTACATTGTTATTTCTTCATTTTTATTAATATTTTATAACAAATGAATTGTTATAGGTTCATACAAAAAGGAGGAATCGTCTACATCAAAAGAAAATGAATGAATTAGTGTTTGTCATGTGCAACTTAAAATTGAAAGACGAACAAGTGAGGAAGAAAGTTGAGTTAGATGATATCTCTTCAGATGACGAATGGCTAGCCGATTCCCAAACAAATGAAGAATTAATAGATCCTGAAAGCGAAGATGACATAGAAGATGATTTTGTAGAAGATGACAAAGAAGATGAATTGGAGAACAACAATTCATTGGAGACCACTTTTGTTAACGATGAAGATGATGAGGAAAATCAAGATATAGAAGCCGAAGAAAATGATGATATGAAAGATGATTTTTGAGTTGTTATTTTGATTTTTTTTACCGTATGCAATTATTGTTAGCCTTTAAATTATATTATGAACTATTAAGTATTAAGTACTTCATATTTGAAATTTTAAATATTTCATTTTAAACTTATTTCATCAATGAAACAAACTTAACAATTTATTTTAAGACGTTTACATAGTTTATAATTTTTTTGTTAAATTTGCTAGGATCTTACGATTCTATTTGCGATCTTATGATTTGCGATCTCATCTATCCCTTCCGATCTCAAGTAAAATCTCGATTTTGACAACCTTGATTATATAACAAAATAAAGCCAAGCTGTTTTTGAAGCCGAAAGGGTTTTTAGAAATGAGATCAAGATGTGGCGGTGGTTGCCTTTGTATACACTTTTGGGGACATTAGATCCATTCTGGTGAGTGATTTTGGTCCTAGCATATGTTTTAAATAAGAACATGTACTATGTAACCATGTGATGTGCTTCAAAATAAATTGTGGTTTAGGCTTTTTCAAAATGATTGATCTGTGCTGTGGCTAGACTATATTTTAACAGTCTTGTTCGTTGTTATCTACCTGCCATTCTTTAACAATGATTAGTGATTAATCACGAATTATCAGTTAAAATAATTGTATTGGATCAGAATTACATCTCATTCAAAATGAGGTTTGAATCAAAATTTTTACTTAATTATTGTGTATGAGTTGTTATTGATGACTTTAAATAAAATTCTTAATTAACTGCAGGGAATTGGTGATAACTGCAATAATTTTAAATGAATGAAGATAAAAAAATGGAAGTAAAGGTATGTTGGACTACAAGGGTCTAAAATGGTCCATATAAGACTAAACTTTAAATTAAAGGACCACAATTTTGAAGTTTGGGTTAACTCTTGGCTGTGTCTGCTTAGCATGACCTTTTTATATTGGAAAAGATAAAATAGACTCATGAAACGTTTCTTTTGTATTGATTGCTGAGATATCTCAACTAACCTATCATCATTTGCATCATGTTGGTTGCTAACATTGCATTTTGGCCTACACGTCTCATCAGCAACAGAAAATCATTAGTGTACACTTTATAACCATTTGCTTCAAACTTTTCTCTTTCTTTCTTCTTTTTTTTTTTAAGAAATAAGGGAAAATCCTTCTTTCCTTTTACCTATTTCATCTATATATCATAAGATTCAAATTCAGAACATCTAACCTCTACTGAAAGAACATTATCACTACAAAACATTTAAACATTGGCTTGTTTAGATTAAAACAATGTTAAGATCTGCACAATCACTTCTTTGATTTTATTTTATTATGTGGAGCAGTAAGCATCGAAATCCCCATAAGATGAGTAGATGAATTGGTAAATTATGAAAGTTAGAAGGGAAAGGCAATGCATGGGAATGTTACTGGGTCCATTAATCTGCTGTAGAAACAAAATACAGTTTCCATTTTGAGGGCCATGATCTGTCAAGATCTTAATTATTGAACCACCATATGCCTTTAAGCTTTTCTGTGTTATTTTTTAGCATTTTTTTTTACAATAATCAATGATGAATGATCATCAAAGTACATAATTGGCTTTTGACATGTGAAACAAGTTCACATGCTAGTTTGATGAGTGCCCCATCTCTCAGTTAAGGTAATCTTGATTCTTGAGATACCATGACTATGGGCTTTGTCCCAGTTCTTGAAGTGGGAAGGCCCAAAATCTGGCCCATTCTAGTATCAGATTTCAAAATTTGAAGCCCAAAGATGTTCACATGGGCTTTCTTAGGGTTGTTCTCAAACTTGGATCCCATTAGAAAGATCTTGTATTAGGGATTTCCTATGACCTGAAATTGTTCTTTAGGTTCTTTTATGGTTGAATTAAAACCTTAATAACATCCTAATTCTCGATAAGAATTCATCATCAATTGTAACTCTTTCGGCTAAATAATCCCGATGCTACTTATTGCTAAGCAAATTTACTTGAAGGAAGTAATAAATACTTTGGCATAAAGACCATGCATGTGTATGAATATGATTAATGTTAAGGGAGAAAGAGTATGGACCAAATTTAATTTATTAACGTAATCATGTTTAGATGCTTTAAACTGCATACAATAATTAGGCATGGTGCATGGCCGGCGGCAAAGTAAGAATGGTGCATGCGTTATTTTTGTTAAAAGTCTATGCTTTTCCACCTGTAGTATTTTCCAACCTACTCTACTTTGCCACTTAATTGTAAGGAGTCAAGCCATGTGGAAATTAAGAAGATACATATGAGAATATATATATTTGGTCATGTGTTATATAGGGTACCAAAAAAAAGATAGTTCTCTTTATTTGTTCAACATGTTTTTTTATTAGGATACCCCTAAATGAAATAATAGTATGTTCCTCCTTTTTATCTACAAACTAAAGCTTGTGTTTTTCAACAGATAAGGTATCTTTAGGTTAACTTATCTTGATTCTCTCTAAATTATCTTAAAAATGCACCATCACATTAGCCTAATTTATTTAAGAAAATTAATTGTTTAAGTAATTGACCTTTGTGTCCTTCTTTGTACTACATCTCCACCTTGCTTTCAATGTTAAAAATTAAAGCTTTAATTTCTGTTTTCCATTGCTTTAGGACATATATATGGGGTAGAGACTTGAGTGTAGATGCATTCAATATCACGGGTTTCATATGAATTAAAAGAATCAATTATTTTAATGACATATCAAGTTATATAAAAAAATAAAAAAAAATGATTATTCTAATAGTATTTTCCATAGTAAAAAAAAAAACCTGATTAGTTTGGACTTTGGAGAACCTGGCAGCCCACCTCAATATTCCAAATGCCACAAATCACGGAGCTAATGAAACTCGTGTTAGCAGCGGTTAGGGCCCGTCAAGGAAGGTTGCTACTTCTTGGCCCACCTTTCAAACCCAGCTCCCCAACCTTCCATATCCGAACCCAATTCATTTCATCCCATCTTCGCAATTCAAATTTCAAATTCCAAACACCAACGGTCCAACGGTTGGATCCCACTCGCCCAATTCATAGCCGTTTCAGACCCCTCTCTTGTCTTTATATTAACCTAACCTCCTCTCCATTTTCCCTTACTTTTTACCTTGCCCAGGCGTCTTTGTATACGTCGTCGGCAGCTTCTTCTCCTCCTCCTGCCTCTACTCTAATCAAAATCAAAATCAAAATCAAAATCTTCTCCTCGAACAACAGTTGTCAAAATGAGAGAGTGCATCTCGATCCACATTGGCCAGGCCGGTATCCAAGTGGGCAATGCCTGCTGGGAGCTCTACTGCCTTGAACATGGCATTCAGGTCAGTCAGTCCTTGGAAGATTCTTGACCGGAACTCTCCCCCGCCGTTTTCTGTTTGGTTCTAATTTCTGGGTTTTTTTTTTCCCCTTTTTTTGTTGTTGGGTGTTTGTGTGATTGCAGCCTGATGGACAAATGCCTAGTGATAAGACTGTGGGAGGCGGAGACGATGCCTTCAATACTTTCTTCAGTGAGACGGGCTCTGGAAAACATGTGCCCCGTGCCGTGTTCTTGGACCTGGAACCCACTGTCATAGATGAGGTCCGAACCGGAACTTACCGCCAGCTTTTTCACCCTGAGCAGCTCATCAGCGGCAAAGAAGACGCCGCCAATAATTTTGCCAGGGGGCACTACACAAGTAAGAATTTCAATTAGGGGGTTTATTAGTTCGTTATTTCCCTTTATGTGTATGGAGGGCTGAGCACTGGGGGTTTTATTTTTTTGGTTATTGATGCAGTTGGGAAAGAGATTGTGGATCTGTGCCTTGACAGAATCAGAAAGCTAGCGGACAATTGCACAGGGCTTCAAGGGTTTTTGGTTTTCCATGCCGTTGGTGGTGGAACAGGCTCTGGTTTGGGTTCTCTCCTTCTCGAGAGGCTCTCTGTCGACTATGGAAAGAAGTCGAAGCTCGGATTCACTGTCTACCCTTCCCCTCAGGTCTCTACCTCTGTTGTGGAGCCTTACAACAGCGTTCTGTCAACTCATTCTCTTCTGGAGCACACTGATGTTGCAGTCCTCCTGGAAAATGAAGCTATCTATGATATTTGCCGTCGATCTCTCGATATCGAGAGACCCACTTACACCAATCTCAACCGGCTCGTTTCTCAGGTATCATAACCAATTCAATCCAAAATTTTGTGGTTTTAGGATTGATTTCGGTTTTTGACTATAAAGAGTGTCGAATTGGGTTTACAGGTGATTTCTTCCTTGACTGCATCTCTCCGTTTTGATGGTGCTCTGAATGTGGATGTGACAGAGTTCCAGACCAACTTGGTCCCATACCCTCGTATCCATTTCATGCTTTCTTCATATGCTCCTGTGATTTCAGCAGAGAAGGCCTACCACGAGCAGCTCTCCGTTGCTGAAATCACAAACAGCGCTTTTGAGCCATCGTCCATGATGGCAAAGTGCGATCCTCGCCATGGCAAATACATGGCTTGCTGCCTGATGTACAGAGGAGACGTGGTGCCCAAAGATGTGAATGCCGCAGTGGCAACTATCAAGACCAAGAGGACAATCCAGTTTGTGGATTGGTGCCCAACTGGGTTCAAGTGTGGAATCAACTATCAGCCTCCTACTGTGGTTCCAGGAGGAGACTTGGCCAGGGTCCAGAGAGCTGTATGCATGATTTCGAATTCAACTAGTGTTGCAGAAGTGTTCTCGAGAATTGATCATAAGTTTGATCTGATGTATGCAAAGAGGGCATTTGTGCACTGGTATGTAGGTGAGGGTATGGAGGAAGGAGAGTTCTCAGAGGCCAGGGAAGACTTGGCTGCTCTTGAGAGGGACTACGAGGAAGTTGGGGCTGAGTCAGCTGAAGGAGAGGATGATGAAGGTGATGAGTACTGAGCATATTTGCCTTAATGGCTGTTAATTCTGCCAATGGGCTCATTGGTCGTCTGAAACTATGAAATCAGTTAGAACTAAGCTAGTATTTTCTGCTTTATCATGTTATGGTGTTGTCCCCCTTCAAGTTTAATGAATTTAGTCAGTTCAAATCCAAAATTTCTGTAGCTTCTCTTGCTAGTTTAGTTATGCTCTTCCAATCTTTGAGTTATCACCTAGAAAACTCATAAGAAAAGCTGAATTTCCATCCCCCAAACCAAACATACTATAAGGATTTGAACTTGCAATCTTGAGTTATCAAATTAATAATATTTTTAAGTATTGCAATCTAGTTGGTAAAAAATTCCATTCCTTCCCTCCACTCCCATCCCTTCATTTCCCTCATACGAAACATACTATAAGGATTTGAGCCTCTGAAGTCTCAACTATCCTTCAAAGGGCTTGAAAAGAAAAAGAGTGATTGGGGATCTTGCTTTTTCATTTGGTCAATTAGGAGCTGAAAGAGGAAAAACTTTTGCAATTTATGCACAGCCTAAGAAGCTAAGATGATATGGTAAAGTGCAGGAACAAGGGAAAAGAACACAAAATAAAGTTGTTGAGAGGCAGACAGGTTGTGTGATTTTGTATTTTTTGTTGGACTGACTATACACAAGCTTGATCAGGTCATCCGTCATCTACTGAGATAAAAGAGCAATCTATACATGAAAGAAAGCTAACAAAGTAAACATTCAACTCCAGCTCACTAAACAGCAGCTCTTCTTCATCCTTCGCTATTTCCTCTCATCTCCAACTTGATCCTGCCAACAATAATTAACCCCCAAAAAAAGGAAAATCAATATCATCAGTAACCTCACATCATTAATTATTAAAATATCTCTATTTATTTTATTCTTTCTACTGTTGTTGAATTCTGCATCTTAAGACGTTATGAGTCAAATCCTAATTTATGGAGAAATTTACAATCCTTTCAGTTGAT